>JANLJB010002539.1:0-72358 GCA_026212285.1 Bursera cuneata | reverse complement strand
AGTTGTTTATTATTTTAGTTTGAATATTTGTATTTTGTTTTTATTTTTATTTTTAGTTTTGAATTAGTTTAGATTTAGTGTTTATATTTTTTTTTAATTTTTGAATTATTGTTGTTTTTAGTATAAATATTTATATTTTAACTGTCTGTTATTAAATAGTTTTATTAAGTCTTTTTATAAAATAAAAATGTTTCTAAAATGTTTTATTTTTTTATTTTTTTCTTCTTAAATGTTTTAGAAATATCATTATTTAAATATATTTATAAATTATTTAGAAATTATTTTTGAATATGTATTTGTATTATGACTTTGAAAAATATTTTTAAATTATATTTGAATATGTATTTGTATTATGACTTTGAGAGATATTTATAAATTATATTAAAATATGTATTTGTATTATGACTTTGAAAATATGTTTTTAACTCATTGTCGGTAGTCTTTGAATACTATTCTGAAATCTAATATCGGAATCCAGCTGTGGTATTATTATGTATATAACTATTGATTATTTGGGCCAGGTCACCAAGACTACAGGTGACATTTGTTCTGATTATTTGGGCCGGGTCACTGGAACTATAGGTAATATATATTTTGATTATTTTGGCCGGGTCACCGGAATTACGGGTGACATTTGTTCTGATTATTTGGGCCGAGTCACCGGGACTACGGGTGACACATGAGACATGAGTAAATTAGAAATGTTTTATGAAAATTCAATTATTTGATTAAATGTGATATTTGATATATATGTTTTATTTGAAATATCAGAATATTTAAATAACTGTTTTGATCAAGAATTGTTTTAAACTATTAAATAGTCATGTATGATTTTATTTACTGAGTTGACGACTCACCCCTTGTCTCTAACAATTTTGCAGATTAGACTTAGACTTTAGTTGAATTGTCGGTTAATTTCTTGGAGCAGTTAGCTTTATTTCTGGAATTTAAACTTGATTAAGGATTGTCGTTCTTATAATATTTTGGCTTTTGGAGATTTTATTTGTATTCTTTTATTGTTATCTTTTTGATATATCGTACTAGATTTTTAATTGAAGAGAATATTTTGAAATATTATTTTATTTTTATTTATTTCAAGTTTTTTTTATTAGTATTATCCTACTCGATTGAAGTTTAAAGTATAGTAGATTTGGGATGTTACACCAGGCCTACACTAAAATTTATTAAATTGCAATTTCTCTCATTTTTTGTTGTTATGTAAAGCTAAAACTTCTATTGTATTCTTGAATTTATAGTATTAGAAATTGAAATCTTTGTTTTACTGAGATTCAGAACAATTGCAGTTTATCAAGTTAAGGAATAGCTATTCGAGCACACCAAAGCTCGAAAGTCAAGATCTTTTATAAGATAGATTCTCATTCGAAGAGTCCATAACCACGTGGATAAGGTCACACTAACGCAGTCCCTAATTAGATAGGCCGCTAACACTATTAAGATTGGTTGCCCCAGGCAGCTTCGAGGTTCCCATCGATCAAATGTAGAGGTTTCAACCACTGAACCTGCTTATGCTTCCCTTTGATCGAGTACTCTTTCTATAACTCTTTCTCGTCCCAGTATTCTTTTTTTTTTTTTTTTAATTTCATTCCTTTTTCCGATATTTTATGAACAAATGCCAGATTCTCGAGTTGCTTAAATAAGGCCTTCACAAAGCACCGTGACCCAAACTTTGAAATTCATGTGGCTGAGATTTGCCTAAGGGTAAAAGAGAAAATCATACGATATTCCTAAATGGTCAAAATTCAAGGCATTTGGAATAATTTGAGTCCACCCAAATTTGGCAGTCTCAGAGAGCACCTAAAACATTAGTTATTCTGGGTAACCATTTGGATGATTCATCCAAATCTCTCAGTGGCTAGTGCATTATAAAGCCAAGTGAAATTCTGCATTTAGCAACCTCACCCTTCTCTCTTGGTCTGAGCATAGTCTACTACTATAGTCTAAATCAATGAATCCTATGGCCAACTTTACGAGAACAAGCCTTTCTCTGCCCAGCCGCTCGTTGGACAGATTCTTATCACAGTGACAACTTTCCCTCAACATTTCAGTTATGATTACAACCAACTTCCTACAAGAACAAACAACTCAAAATTCTCTCCATGCTATTTTTTGTCTTTACCATGCCAACGCTACTCAACTTTCTTGAATTGAAGTATCAAAGCAAAGACATTTGTCCATTTGATACGCACCCGATAACCATTTGGGTGCCATTTCTTGCTTGCTAGCATACTGGTTTGCATATGGCGCTGAGCTCACCTGCTTGATAAACTCTTTGTCTTTAACTAAGGCTCACGCAGTTCCCCAGAGTACGACGTTGTTTGGTTCTCTGTCAGTAGGATCTTTAGCATCAAAATCCTTCCTAGCTTCAATCCATATTCCTTTGTTCTTGCTCTAAAACTTGCTAATCTTAGGAGGCTGCTTATATTTCAGCCAGCTCAAAGTACCTAACAAATGGTTCCAACAAATGATCATGACTAAGCTCTTTGATGGATCACGTCTTCAAAGGAAACGCAAGTTCGAGGAACGTCAACGAGAGCTCATTGGTTTGTGAAAAGTAGCTTTATTAATAGAGGTACTTGTAAAAATGATCAAAATTAGGGAGATTTGTCAAAATTTGACCTATTTTTGAAAATTTTTAATATCATGACCTTTCGAGCATTCGAAACTCTCTATCAGATACTATCAGACACATCCAATACTCGACACACTGATATATCTCTGCGTGGATATATACAAGGGCCATCACATCCTCAACGTGCCATCAAAAGGAATCCAAAGTATTTTGCATGAAGATACGTGTGCAAGCAAGAGCTATTCATGGGCTGTAGATTATCTAAGAAAGCTTCTATCTCGTGCAGTAGGAGCGAGTCAATAATAGTAGAGGAAATAAAGCAGCATCACATTATGTTTCACTTCTTTTATATTTATTTATGTTATTCATGTAACATTAGGAACCTTTAGTTTCAGCTGCAGAGGTTGAAGGGTTGTTGAGGTTATTTGTATTTATTGCTTGCATTCATCAATGGTATCGAGGATAATAATTTTCAACCTAAACATACTTGTGTTGTCTGATCTCAATTAAAGAGAATATTGTTATCAATTACTAATTACATATGAACCTCTAACTGGGACATATCAATGGTATCATAGTTGCATTGTCAATTACTACGAACAAAGAACAGATTAAGCTTCTAGAGGTGGAGCTGGGTGGAATACAAGATGCACCGAATCGAATAGAGTACGATATAGCGAACGAGCTATATCAACTGGAAGATTATCAAAAAGATCTCGGAGGTCTTACTCTCTGCTAAGACATCATCCAGTCATAACAACAATGGACGGGCAAGAAGTCTCTCACACCTACCGGGACAACACTGATGAGGGAAAGCACCATGATAACAGTAACGGTGGGAGACAAGTCTTCTCAACCAAAATGGCTAAACTAGAATTTCTAAGGTTCTCCGGGGATGATCCAACCGAATGGTTCAATCAAGTGGATCAATTCTTCGAGTATCAAGGGACAACAGATGACCAGAAAATGTCTTTAGCCTCTTTTCACCTAAAGGGGAAACCAATAGAGAAAAGGGCCGCTTGGTAACATGGGAGACCTTTGAGGATGAGAATGGGCTCGATTTGGACCTACTGAAGGAGAAGATTTTGATGAGGCATTGTCTAGAGTCTGGCAGGTGGGATCTTTAAGGGATTACCATAGGGAGTTTGAGTGATTGGGGAATCGAGTCCAAGGATGGACACAAAAGGCTCCAATGGGCATATTCATGGTGGACTGAAACTAGGGATTTTCGAAGCCATCCGCATGTTTAAACCGAAAACATTTAAGGAGGCCACTAGCTTAGCTTGTATGAAAGATGAACAATTGCTTCGAAAAAGGTGTTTTGCACGTCTAACCATGACTTACTGCACCCTATCCGGACTCCTGCCACAAGTAAATTCAACGTCCTCCCCACCAGTAAAGCGGTTGACATGGGACGAGGTATAGAAGAGGCGTGCACAGGGGCTTTGTTTCCATTTTAATGATAAGTTCTCGGCTGGTCACAAGTGTAGAGGACCCCAATTGCTACTGTTGGAACGATAGGCGGATGTCAATGAAACAATATGTGAGGAAGTCCCAGAAGAAGAGACGTTGGATGACAGACCAAAGGAGTTGCCCGAACCCGAGATTTCTCCACATGGGCTCACAAGCTGGTCCATTTCTTGCACCATGAGGGTTAAGGCTCAGATTGGCCATCACGTCTTAGAGGTACTCGTTGACAGTGGGTCCACATACAATTTCCTTAGTGCGAAGGTGGCAAAAGTGCTTCAACTTCCAGTGATTCCTACACAACCTTTTGTCTTACAAGTAGCTTATGGGAGCAACCTCAAGTGTCAGGGAAGGTTTGAACATGTAAGGGTTATTTTGCAGGTATTCCTTTTGCATTGACCCTCTACTTCCTACCCCTCATAGAACTTAACCTCATGCTAGGAGTGTAATGGCTTGAAAAACTTGGGCTGGTGGTGTGTAACTGGCCAAAGATGACTATAGAGTTCCAATGGAGAGACAAAGAATGTAAGCTCTAAGGGTCAGATAATCAAGCCATCCAGTTAGCATCCTTAAAGGAGGTGTTGGTTATAATTTCAGCTTAATAAACACACTAGAACATATAATCAGCAGTAAAAAGATGCAGCAAAGTGGATAATGAAATCAATAAAAAATAGGACAGAAACAAAGGAGAAAAGTGCAGGAAAATTGCAGAACCTAGTAAGTAAAGAAATAAGGTTGACAAATTGCTAAACTCAACAGCTTAATCAAGATGGATCTGATATAAATTAAAGTTAATAAGCAAGTGAAGTGGTAGTACTATGTTAAGGTTTGTGGAAGACTGGAAGTAGAAGTAGTGGATAATTCCAGAGAAGTGATTAGGTGAATTGAGTAGGCGAGTAACTAACAAAGAGGTGGACCACGAAAAGATAAGAACAAAAATAGCTAAGTAGGAGCCAATTTTAAAAGCATGTTTGCTAATAAAAGGGAAAAAAGACAAGAGGTGGATTAATATGGCAAGTGCAGTTACTTACTGCCTTTCCCTACTTTTATTCTATTCTTGTCACTACAATAAAACAAAGATACCACACATTCAGATGACTCTTTTTAAGAACAAAGCACTCACAAATTTAAATCGCAAAAAAAAAATGTTTTCTTGGTCACTTTCCTAGTTTCGTCTAGAAAGCAAAAAAAAAAAAAAATGTCTCATCCAGTCATCCTATTCACCAAACTAATGAAAACAGTCCAAGAGATGAATTTTACAAAAGACATCAAATCTTTCACCAAGAGACATAAATATTATCATAATTCTACTACTACAATTATTAATGTTNACTACAATTATTAATGTTTTGACACTTCACCATTTATCAACTAATTACAATCTAACTGATTGGATTAATAAAACAAATATCTCACAACTGCTTTGCTGTTTCCTTTTGTTGATTTTTGCTGCTCTGCTGCTTTAGACTTTAGCCAAAGGAAAGGCTGCAAGAAGTGGGTTTTGAGAGTGACTTTTGCTGGCTGCTCTGCTACTTTAGACTTTAGCTAAAAGAAAGATTGCAAAAGGTGGGTTTTGAGAGTGACTGGTGACTGGTGAGGATTTTTGGAACAAAAGAAGTTTAAAAGATATACTTCTATTTGATTAGATTTTTTTAAACTAAGATTTCTTTCNTCACATGATGGTGACAATTTGTAAATGAAAGTCAACCAATTTTTTAATTTTTTTATTCATCCCAGCTAAGAATATTGGAAGGGCCATATTTAAATAATTTATTTTTTAATTAATAATTTTTATATTTATTATTATTATTTTTCATTCTCGGCGTCGTTGGGGGGGTGGGGTGGTGTGTGGTTGGCATGGCCCCCCCTAGTCCCTTATAAGCTCAGTCTCTACTTAAAGACTCTTATGGACTGATTGCATGCAGAAATTTGTCTGCTCTTGACACTCAACTTTCCTTTTTAGTACTTTCCTCCTTTACCTATTAAATAACAAAAGAGAAGATAGCAAAAGGAAAAAAGGAAATTAAAAATACCTATTATTATATAAACCATCGTGAAGCTAAAGAAAATTACTTCTTACTATAAATTGTATGTCACTGACATACAATTCTACAAACCCGTAAGAATAGATTGTGATTGAAACTAACCTAATTTCACTTAGAAGTAGAGAACTTGTTTCCAATTTCACTGGCATAAAATCAATTATCTTATATTTCTGACTATGAAATAGTAAAAACAAATATCTACTCTCAAACAACAAGAGAATGTCAATTATTCAAACCCAATTTCACTACTAACTCTTGATCAATNTCCCTTCACTCATGTCCTAACATGTTTCTTGGAGAGTATTTTTTAATTTTACCAAAATTTAAGAGAAGAGTGAAGAATTTAAGTGATGTTACCAACAAATTTGATGGAGAAGATTTTCAATTGATTGTGGTTGATGGGAGAAAATTTGATAAAATTGATTTATTTTTTTATTTATGGCTTTTATTGAAATAGTCTGAATCAATTTTTAGCATTTATTGTGTGTCCTTATATATTTAAAACAAAAGTGGGAGTAATATCTCAACTGTAGATTTCTATTTGTGCCACAAGTCAACAAAGGATCTATTGTCATTCTTTTAATATATTTTTATTGATTATCAATCATACTCTTTGATTTTACTCTATCGTACATCTTATCATAAAAGAATCAAGTGGAAAGTAGAATCCTTTTTATTATGAGTAGTGGTACACTTTCTAAAATTTATTTCAGAATCATTCATCCCAAATGATATGACATGATTTATAACTATCACATCATTTATTATATCATCAAACTATTAACTTAGTAATCATTAATTAAATAGACATAATTCCATATAAAAATCTAAGATAGAACTTTGGATGAGTATTATTATAGTTTTATTATACTTTGTCTACCTTTCTAGAATTTCTTGTTTGAACAATTCTTAGAAAAAGGTAGGTCTAGTGTTGATAGGCGTACTTGAATTTCATTTTTCAATTGCCTTATTTTAACAACAATTACAGAAAGTCTGTTTGTAACAGTCATAGTCATACGTTCTATTACTAAATTTTTTCAATTTGAATTTAATGAATTGAAGACACTTATTGAGCCTTGATTTATAGAGTGGTAGAGGAATCTTGTATGGTCACAAATTGAATGTCAAGCATAATTTAACTTGTTCTCTGCCCTACTTTTCTACAGTTGGATACAACCATGCATGTTAATGAAAATTGGTTGGCTCTGGTTAGCTTACGAAGCAAACAAAATATTCTCAAATCATTTTACTTGTATCAATAAACAAACTTTGTAGAACCACCTAACTCCAACCCAAGTTTGTGCGACTTATCCTCCAACCCAGCTAAGTTGAATGGATGAGTTCGTCAGGCTGTTTAGCTGACAAGAAATTTAGATTCATTAGGCCTCTTTCTAGTAGAGTTTAGGGCTATTTGTCATGCCTAGATCAATCTTATTAATACTACTATTAGAGGGGCTTATGTTCAACTTTTGTTTCCATTTAGGTTGTAGCATGTGTTATCAGATCATTTCCTCTTAGTTCACATAAAAGCCCAAACGAATAGGATAGCTACCATTTATGGACATATTTAATAATGAAATTGGCACAATATCCCTTTGGCTCATAAATGCATTAGGCTTTATCCATTAATGTGGACTTATTCCATTATAGTCCTAGAGTTGTACTCTTGAATTAAATACTATTTTTACCAAAAAAAACTTTGATAATTTAATTTACTTGAATTATTTCTTAAAGTTCATTCCTTGAACAATATAATTACATAAATACCCTCATAAAACAGTTATAATTAAGGTTGGATTAATTTACCATTTTACCCCTCAAATTATATATTTACATTTGAGAACAAGTTTATATCAAATAAATGAATTAGTTTAATAAACTATTTTCGTTAAACACTCAATCAATATTTATTATTCAAGGCCTTATAAAATCTTCAAAGTAGTGTCCCTTAAACTTTACGGGGTTATGAATTCTATATCTATAGAATAATATTCTTTATATTATAAATCTTGTAATCCCAACTAACCAAGGTATTGACCTTTATGCTAAAAGTATCATTTTTTATTCTAATCAAAGATTGCAATATACAAGTCAGAAGTATACTACTCACTAAAGATTAAGATAAGTATGCCCAAGTTGCTCTAACATATATTTTATATTTCAATCATAGTATTTATATTGAACTATAAACTTTATATGACCCTTATTTAATGTATTCATAATGCAAAAGTTTCTTTGCCCTAAAGTCTTCACTTTAATGATTTAAGACTCATTGATCCATTTTCACCTCCCTTCCAAACTTGGTCCAAGCAAGCTCATGCGTATCCATCCCACCTTGCCACTTGTGCGAGCCAAGAAGACTCAAGGCAAGTCCCTCAAAAGTCCAAATTGGTAATAAATTGTCAAAGTTTATCATTGGATACCAAGAGATCCAATTAGATATTAATTGTTTGGATTGCATAGCTTCCTAGATGAAAAGCTAAATTGTACTTTTATTATTGTAATTTTGTTGTAATGTATTCGTAAGCTTCGAAGTGTAAATCCCATGTTTTCTTTTCTGTGCCTCGATGAGGAGTCTCATGCACCTCAGTACAAACTCTTTGGATCTTCCATGCCCCGGTGAGCAACACAGCGTGCCCCGATGCCAAATTTTAGGAAAATTCGTGCCTTTGCAAACAAAAGCTCTGTACCCCAACGTGGACAATCATTTTCAAAAATTTCCTTTAATTTGTTATCTTATAATAGTTGTAAGGGTGGTGGGCATTTTTTTCTTTCCACCCCTTTTGTAAGGCCTCACTATATAAAGGCCACTTCCACTTGTATTTGATAATTTTTTATGAACTAAGAAAAAAAAAACTTGTGTGTGTAGAGAGAGTTCTGTCAAATATCTTCCTTTATCCAATTCTAAGTCAAGGATCGGTGTTGAATTAACTTAAAATTGGTGGATGATTCATTTATGCTTGAAGTCCATTGGCAAATCTATCTAGTAAGTTTATTATCTATTCTTGTGTGTGAAGTTACATTAAAGAACCTTATAATTGATTATTTTGTTGTTGTTGGTTGAAAGATTAGTAGCATTCCATTAGCATTATATGTTAATGTGTTGAAATATGGAAAAATATTAGTGATATTTGGTTGTTTGAATGTGTTCTCTTTAAGGTGTTAGAATCTTCAAAACTAAGCTTGCTTTATCTCACTCATCAATTGGTATATGTGTGGTCATAAACGCATCAATAATTGGTATATGTGTGGTCGTAAATGCATCAATTAGGTTGGCTTGATTTGAGAGAGTTAAATTTGTGGTTGCATGTATGATTTGTGAGTTGCCATTGTTGGAGGTTGTGGTATTTTCAAAAATCTCAATGAGGAAGATGAATAGTTAGATGTATTGCATGAGATTGAGTGTGTAATCTTCCATCCACCAACCATCCGACTTGGCACCCTAAACACTCCCCACATCATCTACACTTCACCAAACACCTTATCACTTCTACCAACCCAAGGGACACCTCACATGCCACCTCACCTAAACCACCCACCCCTTCTAACTAAATCATTACATCCTAACGAAATTACTATACCAATTCCATTATACCATAACTAGATACTATTCCATATCTACTATTTTCAAATACTATTTTGAACCCACTATTCACAAATACTATTTCAAATTTCCTATTTGAAATATATTCTAAATCCACTATTCATGAGCATTGTTTATCACTATTTCGCCTCCATTACAAACAATACCCTAACCATTATGCCATACCAAAGTCAACAAGAAGTTAGACAAGATATGAGCACCTTGATGAAGAAAATAACAAATATGTCTAATGACATAGCCAAGCTCATAAACACCCAAACCCGACACCATACACCTACCATTTGAACCCCACAACCACTATCCCGACCTCATCCCATTCAAATCCAACATTATAAAGAATTTAATATTGCTAGTACCTCTAGTGATGAGTTTGTTAAGGCTAGGAGGTCTAGACATGAAAGAAGGCTAAGTAGAAATGATAGAAACAATGATAGGGGGTTGAGAGGCGATACACCCAGATTTCAAGGGAGCTTAGATCCAAATGATTTCCTTGATTGGTTGAGTGCCATTGAGAAAATATTTGAATTCAATGGAATTTCGAATAGAGAAAGATGTAAAGTTGTTATTTTAAAGTTTAAAGATTGTACATCTTTGTGGTGGAAAAAATTGAAGAAGAAAAGGAGTAGAGAGGGAAATGAGAAAGTGAAATCTTAGGAGAAGTTGAAAAAGCTCATGAAGAGAACGTTCTTACCCAAGAACCATGTGTAAGACTTGTACTTAAAGCTCCATACTTTGAAGTAAGAAGAGAAGGATGTGGAAACATATATTTGGGAGTTTGAAAGATTGATAATGAGAAGTGATGTTCTGGAACCACAAAAACAAATAATTGCTAGGTTCCTTGAAGGGTTGAATACTAGTATTGCACATAGGGCTGAATTGCAACCTTATTACACTTTTGAGGATGTATGCAAATTGGCAATTAAAGTGGAGAAGCAAAGGAGAACAATGATACTTGCCACATTAAAAGGCACATTCAAACCCAACATAAACTTTAAGAATCCACTTACATATACCAAACCTGAACCCATCACCAATGACAAAGTAAAAGAAAAGTTTGTTGAGCCTTCAAGAGAGAGACCAAGTTTATCAAGGCCAAATGTTGATCTCAAGATTATGAAGTGCTTAAAATGTCATGGCTTTGGACACTTCCAAGTCGAGTGCCCAAACGAAAGAGTGAAGACAATTAAGGAAATTGAAGAGATAGAAGTGTCACTCCAAAAGGAAGATCAAGAAGCAAAGAATGTTAAGAGTGAAGAAGAAGTCCTAGAAAGAGCTGATGAAGGAATTATGTTAGTGCTCCAAAAGGTGTTGCATACACAAGTTTCGGTTGAATAAGAACAAAGGAAGGACTTGTTCTGAACAAGGTGCACTATCAAGGGTACAAATATTGATTGAGGAGTTCCATGATATGTTTACCCTAGAACTTCCATTTCGGTTGCCACCATTGGGAGATATTGAACATCCAATAAACCTTGTACTCAGAGTTCCACTCCCACACCAACCTGCATATATATGCCACACAGAAGAATCCAAAGAGTTACAAGAATGAGTAGAAAAGTTAATAGCATTAGAGTATGAAAAGGAAAGCACGAGTCACTATTCTATTTCGGCTTTATTAGTGCTGAATAAAGATGAAACTTATCGGATGAGTGTTGATAGTAAGACCATAAACAATATCGCCATCAAGTTTAGATGCCCCACTCCAAGACTTGATGATATGTTTGACGAGTTGCATGGTTCTACAATATTGTCTAATTGGCAAATCTATCTAGTAAGTTTATTATCTATTCTTGTGTGTGAAGTTATATTGAAGAACCTTGCTGTTGAAGTTATTGTGTTGTTGTTGGTTGAAAGATTAGTAGTATTCATTGGTGTTATATGTCAATGTGTTGAAATATTGAAGAGTATTGGTGGTATTTGGTTGTTTGATTTTGTTCTTTTTTGGGTGTTAGAATCTTCAAAACTAAGCTTGCTTTATCTCACTCAATAGTTGGTATATGCGTGGTCGTAAATGCATTACTCATCATCCCCGATAAGGTAAATGACACAACAACCTTGTCTAAATAGAGAGTCTAACTCTGTTTATAGGTTGTAAACTTAATTTGAGATATGACAAAATTTTGTGTCTTCCATAAATGACTACGTCATATAAACAAGAACTTTTATCATTGTTTTAGTTTTGGAACCTTGATCATTGATTAACAAAGAGATATAAGAAAAATGATGGTATAAAAATCGCTTTTATTTTATTTCATAATTATTTATCTTAAAAAAATATATATTATTCTTAGGGCATATCTCTAATAGTTTCTAACGTCTAGCTGGTAGTGGTAACAACTGCATTTTTATATAAGATGACATGCATACTAGTCATACTTTTCCCTTTTATTAAATCTTTCATGTAATACTTATTCAATTGCTAAAATTTCATGCAGGATGCGATACATATTACTAACATGCTAGGTGAGATAGGCTACATCCTCTCAACATCCTACTACTTTGATGATAGCACAACATAAAGATAATGTTATTATATTAGATAAACCACCCGTGATTAGAGTGAACAATATGTTATGGTGTACAAGAAGGGTAGACTTGTCAAATCTCTACTTGTATTTCCATGATTGACGAAGAAAACAAAGATTTCTCCTGTTTTGGACCTGTTGGCTTCGATTTGCCTACTTTGGATCCACCTACTTCGGATCTATATGCTTCAAAAATTCGCCTGCCTCGGAGCAACCTATTTTGCCGTTTGATCCATTAAAACTACTGGACAAGAAAGTCGAGCGTGAGTACGATAAATGGATTGCGAGACGGACAGGTAGGCATGATGTTGGGGTGATGGTCATGTCTTTTGATTGGTTTGAGTCATTGACCATAAACGGTGTATGGCTAGAGGGTGACATGAGTTTTTCCATGCTTTCCTTGCCAATTTACTTATTTTATATCAAATGCATTACTAACACTTATTCTTTCCTTTTGTTAGTATATCGACGCTTGCCTACTCCACATGCGGAGGTGACAGTGTCACGCCACAGACACACTCCTATAGGATTCTACCTTAGTAGACACATATTTTTTCATAAGAATTATTCAGTTATTTGGTGTTTCCGCTGATGTT
Source organism: Bursera cuneata (assembly GCA_026212285.1). Classification (NCBI taxonomy): domain Eukaryota; kingdom Viridiplantae; phylum Streptophyta; class Magnoliopsida; order Sapindales; family Burseraceae; genus Bursera; species Bursera cuneata. The sequence continues at coordinate 59,531 of JANLJB010002539.1, read as the reverse complement.
AAGAAGTGGATGGCAGTAGAAATTTGGCCGAGTAGGAAAGACTGATGATTGCAGCTTTTAGATGGCATGGTATATTAGGATAGGGTATCGAATATGAGTACATAGGGTTGTAGTATGTATGGAAACTTTTCACTTTTTCATGTGTCCACAACTAGTTATGTGCACGTGAAAACTGATCAAGGTCAAACACCTACATGTGTAAGATGTGGCATTAATTTCAACAACCCATTTTTTGCACCATCAAGTACTTCATAGCTCAAGCAATCAATAGGAAAAACTTGCATATATCAGGATCGTTTCTCTATTGTGCGATGAATTAATAATCAACAAATATAACAGCGGTAAGCATACTCCCCTCTCCTTTTCAACAAACCATGCTCTTTTCTTCTTTTTATGGTTGATCTTGGATTAGCTTAGTGGTACTTACTCTAAACACCAAATACTTTGGGGTCTTGAGTTCAAGTGGAAGGAAGGGAACAAATTTATCTTGGGTTACTAGGTAATGCGTAGGAGACTTTGCCCTGCATTCTGCTGCGCACTCCAACATTTATTTTGTTGTAGTTTGGGTTGGGCTACTTTTAAGAAAGAATAAACCCGTCGGTAATACACTTATCTTTAAACATGCAACGTGGGATGATGACTTGAAAGCCACCCTTACCATTGGGTCTTTAAGTGCTACAGTCTACAACCCTCAGGGGTCCTCATGTGAGCTAGTTTGACTAGTAGTCTTCTAGCTAATCCGAAACTGTAACTCCTAAGTCAAATGCAAATACAAACTTAAATTCTATGAAAAGGTAACAAACTAAAGTAATAGAGCAAAGAAAATTAAAATTGTATAATATACCAATGGCTTCTTCCAATTACCAAAAAGTTTATAAATAGCCTCTACAAGAATCTTTAACAAATTCTTTTTTTCCTCTATAGAGAACGATCATTTCTTTATTAGGTAATGAACTAACAACCAACAAATATCCAAACAGCAAGCACACCCCCCTCTCATATTCACCAGAACCACCTTCTCTTTTCTTTTTCTTTTATAATGGGTTGGGCTTGGGCTTAGATTTTTGTAAAGGTTGATACGAGGATCAATTTCACTCGTCACCTTCATTATAATCTATTTCAATGTTAGTTAGAAAGTAAACTTCAATAAAACATTAATTTTTTCAAAAAAAAATATTGTTAAAAGAAAAAGATAAAATTGGGAAAAAAATAATTTGACCCCTTATTCATAAATGTGTCACATTATATATATCCATCTTGTAGTTAATGAATGATCTATAAACAATTGTGAAAAATATCAAAACTATGGGGATGTTTTAAAAAATGATTATACATAAAAAATTTAAATATCATAAATCGATAATTTTCTTTTTATATAGTCAAGCATTGAAAAAAGATAGATCGTTAAGTATTTGAGCATTAAGACCAACAAACTAACAAATATCTGACAAGTATTGAAATGTCAGATGTTAAACTAGTAAAGACAGATAAAAAAGAAAAGTTCATATCAGATGTGATTATCAATAAGATTTGTAAAATGAATAATTTCTGGAACTCATTTTATACTTGACATAAACTCTATATAATATGTTAAAAAAACTTTTGCTCTGCAATTATACACTTTTAGGTTCATATGTCGATGAACACTATCAATATTTCTTAAGATATACAAACAACCTCTCAATCATTACATAATATTTAAATACGATGAAAAAAAAAAAAAAAGAGGTGGGAAAGAAGGGTTGAGAATGAAAAGGAAGAAAGAAAAGAGAGAGTATAGTAATTGAGAATTAGTAAGATAAAGATAAGAGGCACCACATTAGTTAAAGAAAATGAAGGTTAAACCTTGTCGGTAATTGAAAAATATGGCAAGTGCACAACGCCATTTGATGACTCATTATTAATATAAGTAGGGAAATCGAAGCAAATCGAATATTATACTACTCCATCATCTCTTACCTTTAAAGCCATAAAAGTGGGAATGAAAGACGGAAAAAATTGGCTATGCCTCCTCCCAATCTTTCTTTCCCCATCTCTCTCTCCACTAATTGAAGCATTGAAAGCTTGCCTGTATCTATGTCCTATCCAGCTCATATGGGGCATTATTTTGACACTTGCTATTTGTTCTTCAAGCCACCTTTCACTTTATAGTCTTGCCATGACCTTCTCTCCCCAAATTTTGTTTAACTTGACCCAAATGTTTGCAATCAATCAGCAAAGGCAACTTGTCCGAGTAGTTAACCTACTCGCTTGCTTGTGCTTAGTTGAGAAAACCTAGTTTTGCGCCAACCCATTTGACTAATCTATCTTTCACCAAGTCAAACCCAATGAAAAATAAACATTAATTATCACTTTATAGTTTTGTGCTTAGTTGTTTTTGTAGAAACAACTGATTTATCTAGAACTGCAGAAAACTAAAGAAGCAACCATTTCCAATTAAGATGATTAAAAGAATACAGGAACTCAAGCAAATGTAAGGGGATGTAGCTCAGATGGTAGAGCGCTCGCTTAGCATGCGAGAGGTACGGGGATCGATACCCCGCATCTCCATTTCTCTTATTTTATTTATAATAATAAAAATTTTAAAAGACATTAAGACTCGATAACGTTTTGAGTTATTTAATAGTTCATTTTCATTTATAATGATAAAATTTCGATCTATCATCTATTTTAAAATGAGTGGTATAATTTGTTAAGAGTATAAATCATTTATAATTAATAACAAAGATGTAAGTTTAACTTTTTCAAAAAAAAAACTATATAAAAATTTTTAACAATAAAAGAAAATTGATATCATTCCAAATTATCATAATACAAACCATGATGATATAATATTAGAATCTTAAAAGACATCCAAATCCAATAACTTGATATCATTTTAGTTTATCTAATAGTTCATTTATTAGAATGCATGCCCACAACAGATAATGATATTTCGTCAACCTATTCATTTCAAAACATGTGGAAAAACATGTTAGAATAAAAATAATTTAAAATTAATAAAAAAAAAGGTAATGACATAAAAATTATCGACTCCTAGAAGATAATTGATTAGTTAACAATGGATCTTATAGGGGAATAGATTATTAGTAGCCAAGGCATGTCAACCCAACGTCTCTCTTTTACAGGTTGACGGGCTAATAAGCGTTACGTCGATCAACTCTAAGACTCATGAGTGAAATCATCTGTCGACCCATACATCATACAGATAAAGACTCATGTCAACTCGCTGTTGGCTAAACAATATATAAAATAAGGATTTGGTTAAATTTCAAATCTCTGTTTGGTCTTAGTTATATACACAATCATCCCAATTTGTAATTTATATATATTAACAAGATATTTAAATTATATAATAATATATAATTTACAATATTAAAAACAAATAGTTCAATAAAATCGTTATGAATTATTAATTATATTTAAAATATAAATTAAAATAAATCGTTGCTGATATCGGTAACTATATCGCTGTACAAAGCAACTTTCTACCAAAAACCAAAAGATATAGAAAAATTACGACATTAATTATCGGAGTTCACCGTCAATTATCCTGATAATGATGATGAAGCTCATAGAAATTGATAGATTGGTCACCACCAATCGTTTCTACAATAGTTGTTTCACCGAATGCGCTTAGTCGACAAAGGCTGGCGACTAGAAACAATTATTATTTAATATTTATATTTTCGTTTTTAAAAAATACAAATTCTATTATTAAAAAATTATTTATTAACTAATTAATTTTAAAATTTTATTATTTAAAGATACTTTGGATATAAGGATAATTTTGGTATTTGTCTGTTTGATTCACTCAAAATTTGATTTTTCAAAAGTCAAATTTTGAAAAACTATCACCTACTTGTTTTTTAAATCTTATAAAAAACTGCTTTCAATTATGTTTACGAAGAATTAATATAAAAAAGTGTCGAGGGTATGGCTCATATGTCATACAACTATGTAAGAGTATTTTAGATATTTTAAAAATTAGAGTTTGTTATATATTCTTATTGATGTAACCTTAATTTCATATAGTGAATATTTTTGCCGTCACAGTGGACATAGACTCATAGCCAAATCACTTTAATTCGTGTGTGATTTCTTCTTCTTTTCTTCTCTTATTCTGTTTATTGTACAATAAAAGGATTCAAATTATGTTTATGAAGAATCACTATTGAAAAGATTTACCAAATAGTTGAGTGGTTATAATTCCTAGAATCAATTTTTAAATTATCAACTGCAATCTCAAGCCCCCTCTAAATCCTACTTGTTCTTATGTTCAAAAGTTGCATCATCGATAAGCTTATCATAATCAGTGAGTACAGACCATCGTTATTTTCAACTAAGACATCATATAACTTAATCCATTGAACAAAAAAAAAAAAGGAAACACCAGAAACAATATAAAATTAGTATATAAATTACAAAAAGAAAAATAATAAAGAGATAAATATTTATAACCAAAAAAAATTCCAAGGAAAAATTAAAACCCAAAGTTTCCAACTCTACAAAGCATGCATTACGATTCTAGTAAAATTTTTTTGTAGAATTACGAAAATTGAATATGACAACGATAGTAGGATTCACACAGCAAACAAAGTACCGCAAGTATAGCTTTTTGTAATATGTGAACCGATAGTGATGGATTCCACAAGACTCTATCATCATTAGTGTAATAAGATTAAAGAAGTAAAATCTATTAACAGTTAAAATACTAAAATTAAGATCACACCTGCAAGTTCAAATTTTTAGGTCTCTCATGATGCAAATCAAAAAAAATATAAATTAGTCAATTTATAAGATCCAAAAAAATAGGCCAGGTCCGATCCACGTAGAAGAACATGTGAAGTGCTTTGAGTACATCTAATGACTCAAGGAAGATTCTCCCATCTCTTCTGTAAGCTTCCGTATCTTATTTCGCCTGGAAGGGCGTTCCTGCATCATGAGTAGCATAAAATAAAAAATTAAATTAAATTAATGGAAGAAAAATTATGGAACTCTTTTGGTCGGTCTAAAGTGTTATTCACCATATTGTATAGTGGTTGTTTTCCTCATGCATTTTCAGAATAAATGATAGAAGGATCTATGATCTTTACAAATTTGTTTCAATCAATCATAGTAAAGGTCAATATAGAAATAAAAAAGATCATAACGTAGAAACTAGGATTGCAAATCAAGGTAAATTTTATCCAGAAGCTTGTAAGACTGAGTCAGGTGGATGTGTCTATCTAATGAGGAAGTATCAAATCATATCCTCCACTGACGAAAAGTCAACAACTAAATATCAACCAACATGATTTACCAGCAGAAGTAGGACTAGAAGAACTTGCAAGTAGGAACACAGGAAGTACCTATAGAAATAAAAAAATAAAAAAAGAAACTTAATGGTATATATTTACAAGAAAAAAGGTCTGTTTTACTAAACACTGGTGTTAAAAGTCATATTTGAAGGCTTCTCAAGTGATTGAACATTTGATTCAATTGACTCAATTAAATTATTAGGAACATACAAATTAGAATTAACATCAGCTGGGTAATGGTGTCAAAAGTTGTATCATCAAGGATTTGATTTGGACCTCCCTTATAAGATCTTCCACACAAGAGGAATAAAAAAGTGAGAGATTTTGGTATAGTTGGAACTCCCTTCTCTTGATTTATGTTGATTGATATCTAGGGTGCCAGCAAAGTGTCGATTGAAGTATTTTTTAGTTTTAAAATATGCTTTACTAAACTCTAGGAAAAAGCTGGGAAATAGACTCAATTAATAAAGTCCATAAACCTTCAACTACTTTATCAAGGCTGCCAAAAGAACTTTGAAGACTGTGCTTGCTCTTATATGGTCCTTCACAATATTGTTAATGACAGCTAGATCCTATATTATGTTTCCAAATCACAGGCTTGATCAACATTGACAAACTCAGGAAAACCCCACAAAAACAACTTTAGATCAGTGAATAAAGGTAAATGTACCAAAGTTTGATAATAATGTAATTCCAGCTTTGGAGGCTGCAACAAAATGGCGAAATAGAAAAAAAAAAAAAAAAAAGTCTAGCTAGATAAGATATGTGCCACCAGCAGTTCATTGCACCAGCAGTTCATTGCATACTTGGAGTATGAACTGCTTGGAGATCTTGAAAGGCTTAGCTAACACGAGACAGTGGTAGATCGTAGTCTGTATAGCTTTCTGATACCAGTGGTGCTTACAGCGTTCATCAAGGCAGTGGTTAACGGTGGAAAAGGCAGCCAAAGGCTTGTTGGTACATTTGAATTACACACATTGATGAAAAACGGTAGAAAGCTAAATGGTAAGTAGGCTGGCAGTTCTGGTTTCTGCCAATAAGGGCAAAGCACGGCCACTAGTTTTGGGTTGACAGCCCACAGATGGCAGAGTGAGGTTGTTTTAACATAAGAGCGGGTATTTGGTTATGATGCTCTGATGGACTAGACAGCAAGGGAAGTTCTGAGAAGAACAGTGAGGGCTATGCCTGCAACGTGAGCAAATGGCAGCATGCGGTAGTCCATGCTGTGGCAAGTGGAGTAACTTTTGGGTTCTTTACGGTGAGTTTATGTATTTGAGAGGTCCAGAAGGGCTAGTGATTTTGTTGATTTAGGAGCATTCAGAATTAATCCAGCTTTGGTACTACTTTTATGAGGGCCATAAAGGAGAGATACTAGAAAGTGTTAGTGAAAGAGAGAGAGCAGAGAGAAGAAGGAAAGAAAAGGACAGCAGATGTCAGGAAAACAATTTATTTTATTAATTATCAATCATTTACTTCCATCATTAAGACAAAGCCTATTTTTATAGGCTTAACATGACAATATAATTAAGGAAATAATTCAATAAAAATCTTGAGCTGAAAGATAAAAGCAAATCATAACAAATAAAAGTCTTAAGTGAAATAGAATCCTGAAATATAATTCCTAAATTATCCTTGCCTAAATTCAATTCTGCCCTATTATGCATCAATAGTACATCTTACACATACGATCACTAATAGTACATTCTTAGACATAATTATAAAGCATCTAAGCATGATCTGCAATTTTTTTTTTTTTTTTTCCCATTGACTTCTTCAGCAAAAGTCATTCTAAGAAGAAACTCCCCAAACCATCATTTTTTATAAAGAAATCTCAAAATCTTTTTGCACTGAACTTATTAATTTGTTTATGGAAGAAACATATTGTATCTCAAGGCTGTTGTAATTCAAGTGTTCAAAGCAATGGAAGTTTAACTGGGGAGGTGATATTATTTTAGTCAACGTACAACCACTGTAAAAGACAATCACAATGATACAGAATGGAAAATATTAATAAATAACTGATATCAATATTATCTATATAAGATACTACCTGCATAATGCCTGTAAGAGTGCTGGGATCTTTGACTAGACAGAATGTCAATTGTGAAGGATGCTGTCGGCAACTTCCTCCTATGCATTGTGGACTGCCAAATATAGCCTTTGATCCTTGATCATCATTAACTACATATGTAGGTAATGTATATTAGCAACAAACAAACAATTGAGAAATATATTTTAATTCAAAATCAAATTCAAAATACTTCTAACCTTGTCTTGCTGTATTGCAAGGTTGATGGTGGGAGATGATACCATCACATGAATTTCTTTCTGTCTCTCTCACTTCAGGTTCTAGTTTCCTCTTTAATCGAACTTTTATGTTGTGCTTATATGACTCTTTTTTACCATAAGACAGAGGACTTGATACTGTTGTTTGTAATTCCATGGATTCAGTGCCATTAAGATATCCAGTCTTTTCTTCTCTTAAAACATATTCAATCTCCCTCAGTGCCAAGTCGAGATGGTTATCAACTATTTTCAAACTCCTCTCAACTCCAAGACTTTTGGTAACAACGTGTAAAGCTTTGAGCATAAGTCTACTTGTATACAATGGTCCTTGGCTCTCATGAGTAGTCTCTTGTTTACAATCATCCAGCAGCATCTCATCTTTCACTGATTTTTTCCACCTCTTCAATATATACTGAGAAGGTATATAGAAGATATTATTTGCATTGAGTACCTTTAGAGAATGAACACACAAGATGCCAACTGATTCATATTTTTCACAGCTGCATGTGACTTTCGATTCCAAACAGCTGAATTCCACAATGCTTTCCTTATGACCTTCCTCTGTTAACTTGAACTTAAAACAACCCTCATCTCTTGAAATTTCTTCTACAGCCACCGATAGACACCCAAGTAACTCGTATTGGAACAGTTTGAAAATTGTATGAGTATATACATCTGCTGCTTGTTTCTCCAATTGATTGCCTCTTAACTTGACCGTTGGTTCACTTTTTCTGCAAAGAAAATCCTCGTCTAGTTCTTCTTTACGCCATGTTTTTGCAGTTGTCAAATATTGCTGAACTAAGGTGGATAGAGTAAAGTCCCCTATTTCCAAGGGATGGAAAACACTGTGCATGTTCTTACATCTTGGAAGTGACTCTATTCCAGCTGAAAAGGTAGTCTTAATGAAAACATCAGACCATTTTTTCTTCATCAAACTTAGATTCGTCAGCCATGAGTTCTCATGAAGATTGTATTTCACCAAAAATTCTTCCCACATTGACTGAAATTCTTCCTTTGAATTACAGTATATGCATTTGTTGAAAAGTTCCTCAAAACCTGGTTGCCCATACAATTCAGAAAGGTATTTTCTGGCATTTTGGAGGATAAACCACTTACCAATACGATGCTGAGTCTCAGGTAGTGCTCGTTCTATGGCATCAGAAATCTCTTGACACTCTGTGAAAATTGTTTTTGGTAGATGCATGCCCATTGCTTCCACAAAAGTCCAAAACAACCAAACAAATGAGTCCACACTAGCATCAAGCAAAAAAGCACAGCCAAATAGGACATATTGCTGATGATGATTAAGTCCCCAGAATAGCGCACAAATTATATCATATCCCTCAACTCGAAAAGTTGTGTCTAAAATCGCAACATCTCCAAAGTATTCGTAGTCTATCTTTGACCTGCCATCCCTCCAAAAGAAATTTTTTAGGCAACCTTTGGCATCAAGTTGCACTGTGTAAAAGAACAAAGGGTCCTCCAATTGCAAACATTTGAGAAAATTAATTAAGCTCTGACCATCTTCAGGAGGTAAAATATTTTTTTTCTCAGTACTCAAGTAATTACTACAATCCACAAGATGCAATCTCGCAGAATTTGCATCACCTGCCTCTTTCTCCATTTCATCTTTTTTTGTAGAATGAACCCTTATATCTTCATTTGATATATTAGTGGGTGGAGATGTCATATCCATCTGACTAGAACCTTCAATGTCATGCTTGTGATCAAGAACAACACGGGTTATCTCCCATTTGCCATTGTCAATTGTAAACTGGACAAATGCACCACAACCTGTTCTTGTTACTTTCCTCCGATACTTTGCTGGCTTGTAAGACTGCTTCCTTACTCGGTACCCTTGTTTTGAACAGAAAAAATATTTTCTTCTAATGGTTCCATCTGCTAACCGTTGTGTCTTTCCCTTTCTTACACTGAAACCAGTTTTTATAGCATAATTTTTGTAAAAATTATATGCTTCGTCCTCAGAGGAAAACACCATTCCAAGCTCTGGTACCTTACTATTGATTTCATGAGTTCCATCTTTTAAATTAATAGTCGACTCAGATTGCACACAATCCCTGTCACTCTCAGATGGCATTACATCAGCCTCATCATTCTCTGACACAAATGAAGGAATATCAGAAGTAGAAAGGTGTTTGATTGAACTTTCTACACACTGCACAAAAAAAAAAAAAAAAAATTGAATATATCAGAAGTTACTAATAGATATCATGCTACATTGCTGGACTTTTTCATATGATCCAAAAGTTGAAAAAGTTTCCTAATTTAACTGATGGGGAGATTCAGCTCTATCTTTCAGTACTTTCTAATTTCAGGTTTAAAGAGTTTAGCCATAAAAATCTATCACTGTTTTCAAATTTATCAAACAGCACTTGGATATCAGGTTAAAAACTAATTCCAACAAATGTAAAAGATAAAAAGTAGGAGCAAGGTAACATTGAAAAGCAATTTCTGATTGGACACCATCCTGCATTAACCTCCTCCTGTATAGAGCTCAATCTCTCAATACAAATTAGATCGTTGAATATTAATGTTAATCTAAAAGAATAGTTCAGAGTTTATACAACCGCAGAACATCAAGAGACAATTTCAAAGCTAGGGTTTCCACTCAATGATTTTAACCACTAAATCAAGCAATGGCCTTCTTGAACAAGGTAACACTTATAATTCCAAATTCATAGGCATATAAAACCCAATAACCTTTTTCAAGCATTAATTATTGCTGCAGTTCAATCTTGTGATGAGCTCTGTCACAATATTTAGTGGGTTAAAATCTTTTGGAGCTCTTGAAGTAGCTGTCTTTCTAGATGAAATTGGATAACATTTTTAACAGGAGAAATGCATAAATCCTAATTTCGCTGATGAATTGTTTTTTTCCTCTGCATAACATTGATTCTGCACGAGTATGATCAAGTTCATTATCACAAATTAACTAAATTAATAGTTTGTTTCACCATTTAGTATTTCAGGGGTTGCTATTGTGCAAAATCGGTTATAATTCAGAAACAAAAATTGAATTGCCAAACTGGAAGTAACCCATGGCCGTGCTGTATCTACTGTGATGCTGGGCACTCGCCCCGTTGAAATTTTAATTTAAACTCCACCAAGAAACAGAATCCAATTCCAACCTAAAGCATTCAGACTTATCTAAAGAATACGGAAATGTTACCTCGTTCTGATTCCCTAGCATGGATTTGCCTCGATGGTGATGATCCCTGACTTGTGGTTTGTTGTGAAGAATAATTCCCGAGTCGAAACCTAGTGCCGAAAATTGACTTTGAGCTTCTGAACCGACTGAAAGACCCTGACTTGAACTATGCATGCTGATGCCAACGCCACCATTGTCGTAAGGTGGAAAAACATTGGCACCATCAACTTCCGGCCAACATTCTTGGAAAAGATGAGCTATGTTGTCTCCGAAGTCACTTAGAAAATCCATGTCAAGATTACCTTCCGGTATCGGTGTTTCCAAAAGATTCTGCTCATTATATGAGCTCGCATCGTTTTCAGAGAAAACTCTGGAAGAGAGCTCCTTAAGTTTCTGCGGATCTACGATTTCGAAATCGTCAACCGAGAGCTCCGCAGCCGAATTTTTATCATCGACGGAATCACTCATATCTTGTGCAGTTGACTTCAATTATCATCAGCGATCATGCACTCTTCTGCTTCTCGTCATGGTGAGGTCTACCGCACAGTCCCATTTATGAGGAGGTCATTTTAATTCTTTTTTATTTTTTGCTTTTGTTTTTGTTATCACCCTCTACTTCGCTCACTGCTCTGCTCTCTCCATTCTTATTCTTGGCGCGCTGAAGGAAGATAGGTAGTCCGTAGTCCTGGCAAATTAAAAATTCACTGTCCACCTCAGCACCGATGGACACTGTCTATTTTTGTCTTTTCCATATCTTAAACTTCAGTGAAAGCTGGAGTATATTTACTCGCATCGATTGCCAATGTTTTTTTCTTCGTTCACAGCGTCTGCCACGAAATCCTCTATATATTTTTTCAGCTTCTTAATTTCTGTTCACATAGTTATTGGTTGATGACATCAGTTGTGTAATTATTGTATCCAAAAAGTACGTAAATTGGATGGTGGAAAGTCTAAAAAAATATCCAGATGACTAAAGTCGGTAAGGTCGCAAGGCCATCATGCAGGCATTCACCGACTTTGCAATGGTGGTCTCTGGACCACCTATTATTAAATCTGCTCCATGGATGCACCAAGGCTACCATTATATCTTATAATAGAAACTCCAGTTGACCTTTCCATCAAGACTTAGAAATTTTTGTTATGCCTTTTTACGAAATCTCCATCAAGGCCAATCTTTTGAACAAAATCCTACGGCAACCTACAAAATTTGTACAACTCTGATCCGTTAAGCCCGAATTGACTCGTTACAGCCATGATAATACTACCTATTAAGATCGTTGCCTTTTGCTCGTAGCTCGTTGCCTTCTTCCGATAGTTTGTTGCCTTCTACCCGTAGCCTATTACCTTTTGCCCCGTAGCCTGTTGCCTTCTTAGCCCATTGCCTTCTGCCCGTAGCTCGTTTCCTTATACCCGTAGCTTATGCAAACCATTCCTTATGCTTATTACACCTATGGGTATAAGACAGTTTCGACTACAAGAGCCAATTTTACAATTTTTGTCTAAAAACAATACATTTACACTTCCAGATCAACACCTTCTACTCCTAAACACTTCCAAATCAACACAACAATCATTCTACATACCATTCAACACTCTCAATTTGGTTTCCTCCAACGACGATTCGTTTTTTCGCATCGTACCGTCAATCAAAGTCAGTTAGCTTTCATTCATATTTGAAATGGAGTGACTAAAGAAGGTTGTATTTTGTTCACGCTTTCGATGGTTTTGAATATCAAACAGGCAAAATAAGTGTTTGCAATGGGGAAATGGGGTGTATTATATAAGTAGAAGCAAAATCAACTATCAAGGTGAGATTGACTAGAAAAATCCGAATGTTTCTTCTCCTTACTATTCTCCTTTAGCCCCCTGGATTCGGGCCACCTCACCAAAATTCCCTTAGATTTTCAAAACAATTCTTAAAACTTTTATGTTCAAGAAATAAAGTCAGATTGAACAGGCAATACAATCAATCTCTACTTTTGAACAAAACATGCCATAAGTGGTTTTTGCCACTCTAGGGAGATGCAATGTGGAATTATCTAACGCTAAGTGCATTTTGACAAATCTCACATTGTCAAGGAGTAATAATAATTTATCTTTCTATCCTTTTCATGTATTTATGATTAACTCCTCATTTACGGTTTCACACTGTTGTTTCTTCGTGTTATTATTATTATTATTTTTATTCGGAATCAGGATAAATAACTTGAAATCCCCTGAGGTGTTTGGAGCTTTCTTCAACCTCGGAAGTTTTGTAAAACTATAAAGACTCCTTAATGTTTTTGATGAATATTTCAGCACCCCGAATTTTTTGAAACAACTCAAGATCCCTTAACGTTTGGTTGTACCATATGTAAGTATCGTCATATGACATATTCATAATAAAAGATTTACTATTTGTTAATACATGAAATCTAACTGGCCAGAAGACAAACAGAGGCTCAGATATATTGCTGGAGGTCTAAATTATAAGAACACAAAAAACAGTCAAAAGCGGAGCTGATAGTAGTGTCAACAAGAACCCTTTGATGCTCAAATCAGTTTTTGCCATCCAAAATTTTAAAACTGACTCCTAAAGAGAGAAGCTCTCAGTTGTACATAAATCTAGAGAGAAAATGAGTTATGAGAATGGCTTACTCACATCTAGTGTTTACATAATCAATATTACATCAAACACCTAAAGTAAACACTAGATGTAAATAAGTCATTCTCTTGATTCATTCCCTCTCTATATTTATATACAACTAACCAGCTTCTACCTCTAGGAGTCCTTTTTAGAATTTTGGTCTATCGAAAACTAACTTGAGTATCAGAGCTAGTGTACTAAAAGGCGCTAGGCACTCCTAGGGTGGTAGCCCGGGGCCTAGGGCCTAGGGGTCCTAGGCAGGGACTAGGCAGGGACTAGAAATTAGGTTAAAGGTTAAAGGTTTGGGGGGTTAAGAGAATTTATAGAAAGTTTGGGGGTTAAATGTGAATATTTTGGGGGTTAAAGGTTAAACATAAAAGTTTGGGGTTTAAAAAAATTCAGTTAATACCAAGCCACAAACGACGTCGTTTTGGGCCTATATAAACAAACTTAAATACACCCAAAACGATGTCGTTTGGGTGCTCATTTGAAAAAAAAAAAAAAAAAAAAACATAANAAAAAAAAAAAAAAAAAAAAACCCTAACTCCCCAACCCTAATTTCCCCCGCCGGTCGACTCCAACGCTTCGCCTACCCCTGCCCAATCGCCAACCGGCTGATCGGCACTGCCTAGTCTGCCAGTCGTCTAGACTCAACGCCTACTCCTTTTCCCAGCGCCACCCCTCCGCCTAGGGATTAGTCTCCGATGACGGTCGCCTTTTAGATCACTAATCTGAGCATTCTTACTGACACCACCATTGGTTCCCCTTTGACTATTTTATGAGTTCTCAGGACTTTGACCTCTGACAATCTGTCCAAGCCTTTGGCTGCTCAGATTATGCAACAAATATTTGCATTGTTTATTTTTTATTTCTTTTAAGATTTTATATTTTAGAATTTATTTGCATTTAGCATGAAATTTTTGCAAAGCTTTCACGCTCCCGACGACTTTTGAAAAAAAATCATGCAACAAGACGGTTTCTTTTCTTACCTTTTTTTTACCCTTTTTATAAACAATTAAAGCAAGATATTTGAATTATTCCATCGGTTGAAGGGGTAAAAACCTTTTTGGGACTCAAAAGTAATTAAATGACTCCAAAAGAAACATTATAAACAGATTTTACAAAATAAAAAGAAAAAGGTAAAAAAGTGGCTTGTGACGATAAGCTTTTAGTGTTGGAGAATTGGGTGATATGTTAACTGACTATTTTTACCTGATCCAATGATACTATCTTAGGGGCCTCTAAGTTATTCTCAGTCGAAATGACTGAGAATAAGTCATATGATGGAAAAACAAATACTCTTTTACTCTCTGACAATGTTATTTAAATGAAAAATATTAATGGGTGTTTATTTTTTTTGTCTGAAATATGAATGGATCTGAATTTAATTAAAATTCGACCGAATATGTATACATATACAAATATCTAAATGATATTTTTGTTTTTTGATTTTCAAGATCTAATAATAAGACTTATGTTATTTGTTTTTATTAATGAAAAATGTATGAAAACTAGTAATTTGACATATATGTCTTATCAAGTATCATATATTATGAAAACATTTTCAAATAATCAATTAGGAAAAATTAGAATCAAATACTCCTTCTTTATAAACACATCTTTCCCTTCTTTAACACTTCTCTAATACAGGTTAACGGGTGGTTAACAAGTGGTTATCAGCTGATTAACGAGTCATTAACGAGTTAACGAGTTGGTTGAATAAATCCAAAGATTATTGAGATAAGCCATTTTTTTTTACCCCCTTCAAATCTGACTATTTCTTAATAATTCATTTATATAAATTAATGGGGTGAGTTACTTTATCAAAGGACCTCTAAAGTTTAGTTATTTCTTATAATTCTCCAATTCTTTTTGATATAGAAGCCATAAGAAGAGTTACAAAGGAGTTTTTACATAAAACTACTTATAGAGAGTTATGGTAAAGCAGTTATGCTCCTAAAAGTAATTACAATAACTTAATTAAAAATAGGAAGTTAGGATAGTTAGGAAAATTAAGTTATAAATACTTTATTACTAAAATATATTAAAAATAAATTACAAGAGCATGAAAATAAAAAAAGGTACTAAAGGTATTGTATGTACATTTTTCAAATACAAAAATTCGGGATATTACACAGGCCTTCATGGAACCACTCCTGCAGTTGACTTCATGTGGTCCTTCAAAGCGTCATCAGCACCAGAAGATATTGTGTACTCCAAAGATATCTGGATCTTCCTTTACTATGGGACGACTACTCGTTTGGGTTCTCTGAACTAATGCGATTCAGCGTAAATTAGGGACAACTACTAGGAGATGAGCAGAATAGCATAGTCAGGTGTGAATAGCAACTAATCCACTGTTTTATCTATTTAAGTAATCTACGTACGAGGTTCCTCTTGTTCGTACTACCCGAAGAAGTCAGCTGAAAATTAAGGAAAAAGGGTCCAGGATGGTCCGGACCCATATAAATCATGGGGCCAATCTGCTGCTTGAAAGTTTCTCAAAGACCAGCCTCTGGTCTGCATGTTCTGGCTGGTGCAGCGTGAATGGGTTTACATAGCAGCCTAAAGGACCAGCTAAACTTGTTCACCTATGTTCGGTGGTCTCAAGGACCAGCTAATCTCGTTCTAATTAAAGTTGCAGTGTGAATGAGTTTACATAGCAGCCTAAAGGACCAGCTAAACATGTTCACCCATGTTTGGTGGCCTCAAGGACCAGCTAATCTCGTTCTAACTGAAGTTACGATTGTGCCCCAGAACATCTCCCATGGTTCAATGTTTATATACCAAGTCAAAAAATTTGCACTTGGCAGTCTCACGCTTTCCCAACTGCTGAAGAATTTATCCGCTCCACTATTCTCTATCCTGCTCTAAACCTAGTCTACTATTACTTGCTGCCAATGAATATTGTCCACCAAAGTGATCAAAATGCCATTGCAAATGTTGCAAGAACAATTCTGTCTCTCCCCAGCCGCCCACTTGGTAGATTCTTATCACAGGGACAACTCTCCCTCAACATAGCACTTCTGACTACAAGAAGCATCTTCCCACAAAGACAAAGGACACCCAGTTCTCTCCATGAAATACTGACCTTTATAATACCAGTGCTACTGAACTTCCTTGAGCTCAAGTATCAAGGAAAAGATATTTCTCCATTTGATACACATACCTTGACCATGTGGGTGAGCATTGCTTGCTTGCTAGCATATCTGTTAGCATACAGCGCTTTGCGCACCTCCTTTATAAACTCTTTGTCTCCAACAGGCTCATGCACTTCCCAGTTTCTTACGGTGCTGTTCGGTTTACTGTCAGTGGGATCTTTAGCATCAGTACTGTTCCCAGATTCAGTCCAGCTTTCTTTATTCTTGCTCTACACCTTGCTAGCCATACGATGCTTGTATTTCACCCAACTCAAAATGCTTTGCAAATGGTTCCAACAAATGATCTTGGCTAAGCTTTGTGGTCGATCACACACACAGGAAAGGCAGGTTCGACGAACATCAAGTGGCGCTCAATTGTTTGTGCCAACTACCTTTGAGAGAAATGGAAATATACTTCCCTTGTAAACCAGAAGACACCATTCACTCTGCAATGACACAAATTAGTACAACGCTAGCAAATTTACATATGCTTTTGAGTCAAATTGTCGTCCAAACGAGTAATTTGCTAGATATCATATAAAAAAGGAATAACAGAAACAATTAGTACGAGCGAGAACAAGGTCTTGACTAATATTTGTTCGTTCTAAAAAGCGAAAGATGCAGCTACTGAAGTCTATATTTGTATATTTCCTTTTGTCATATTAAACAATTCATAATTGCCAAGTATATGTTCATTTAATATGCCTTGTGAATCGTGATCCAACTTTCACTGTATATTTTCTTAATTCTACCAATAAAATTTTCATTGTCGAGTATATTAAGCTTTAGCTATGTATTTCATCTTTACCATGTCAATGCCCTCGGCTTTGGTAGATTCAGTTTCTACCCATCTGATTTTTCTACCTCACTTTCTGGTGTATTGATATCCAGTACTCTTTGGTTTCACAGGTGCAGAGCCTTTCACTGCAACAACGCGTATATATGATAATATATAGACTCATCACCTTTTATCACACCAAAATAATATATAATATTTATGTATATAACAACTGATCTACAACCTTCAACTGGAAAAGGAGTACTTATTCTATCACTTTTTAACAAGAATATACTGAGAAAGTCAAAATGGAAATATTTAGACAATTATCTGACCTAGCTGCAAACCTTACAGCGGCTTGATTCCATCATATTACGATCAATGCATCAGCAAACAGTGTATATCTACTTGGTGAGGATAATAATGTTCTACTCTCAACCAAAAATAAGAATACGACAATGCTAACGAGCCAAGTAAGACTTCAAAACATTTCAAGTAATTAGGAAATGAAAATGCTTAAAATAGAGTATGCTTCTCATTTTCTTAATTTAACAGTTTCTCCATCCTCCACTAGTCACTACATGACAACCAGACCACAGAAACACAGGTATAAATGAACAAGACGTTATGTAATAGTAAATAACTCCAGCAACTTTAATTTGATCATGAATTTGATCTGATGTTAGCAGCCACCGTGGGATTGACAAGCACAGAAAAACAACCATAGAAGATAAAAAGTTATCACCTTGGGAGTGGTTTTTCCGGGACCTTTCCCTCATGTTCTTAAATTATGTTGAAAGTGGATCCAGCAAGGAGAATTTTCATTGGTAATTGAGTAATACTCTTGCATTTATTGTTTGAAGTTACAAAATTTACAAGGCATATTTATAAGGTTCTAACTCTTGCTTCACTTAAAATAGTATTAACACAATGAATCCAAACCGTTTTACTCTGATTGAATCTTAGTTTAGTTAAATCATAGACATGTGATAGGCTCCTTTCCTCGGAAGAGAATAAATCAACTAAACAACTAAAAATACTCACAGTAACAGCTCTTTCAAGTGTTACATGCGTATAGTATAAAAAAACCCTCTGCATCCTTTCCTTCCTTCCACAAATTCTAAAAAATCAACCCAGTATCAAAGTTTCCCTCCACAATATTATTTTTAACTGTAAAAAGATATCAACAAATGAACAATCAATCCAATAAAATTGAAATAGTAATCGTTGATCTCTGATAAAACTATACCCATTTAAAAAATATTGGTGAGAGAAATACATGTCTGGATGTAAAAATATGTCAACGCTGATGTCTCATTATCATTACTTGGGACACCTCAAATTAGATCCAGCTCTAAAAGTTTCACGGTTCACTTAGTTTTGCTCCGTTCTCTGCCAATCAAGAAATAGAAGGAATTTAGTGATGGTATGTATATTTCTTTTTGGAGATAAAGCAATGGGAGAGTAGCCAAATACTTAATGTAATTGTACTTACGGGATAGACTTAATAATATTCAAAGCTTTAGCCTTATCTCCTCCTATCGCTTTTACTTGATGTTGCATTGCCGATTTCCCTTGGCATATGAGCTTAGTCGTCGAGGTGGTTTGGTTGCTAGAAGAATTAACAGCATCCAGTAAATTAAAGATTTTCTGGTTCTCATGTCTAAACTTCGATATCTCGTTTGCCAACTCTTCCATTCCAACCTAGTTTTCCCAACAGTACAATATAAGTAAAGATATAAGACATAAATGAGAAAACACCAACATAGTACAAGATACTACCATGATCCTCTTTTCTGCCACCTCCCTACCATTCACGATCGTTTGCAAGGCTCGTTTCTTTGATTCCTTTCAAACAAACATGACAGGAAGAACTTGTTAAAAAAACTAACTACATATGCTCTAACTAAGATGGTTTATAGAGAAATAAAACATGATTGTTGATTCTGAATATTGTCAAATTTATATATTTATACAATAGGACTAAATGTTTGAACATTCTAATATGGTGAAATCTAAACTAAGCAAGATAATATGATGATCGACTGGCAGAACATGGGCATGCCTCACACATACCTGCTAAAGATTCCAAAAACAGTTTACACTAATATCTTCTCTTCTCCTCTATTTCTTCTTCTTGTGTCATTTAACCTTATTGCATTTTGAGATAATTAGATGCCCTAACTGTCATCAATTTCCATGACTGATATATCTCACATAGTTGCATGATGACAAATTGATTATCAATTGGTGGCAAAAAACTCCCTAACTTGCTTTGACACTGTGTCATAGAATAATCTTCATTTTATTAATGTCATCTTCAATTGTTGTTAGTATGTCTACAGCCAACTCCTAGTTTGGATAGAGCATTGTAGTAAAAATGGTTATAACAATTGTCACGTCTCAACATCAAGATTACTAGTCAGTTGAGATTGGCGCTCAGGAGGTTCATGACACTACTAGAAGAAAACTCTGGTATGCAAGCTCAGAAGCAAAAATTCAAAAGACAATTTTGATTTTGTTTTCTCCTCCCAGTTACTGTTTCAGAACTCATTACTCTAATCATGTCTGAAGAAGTAGATGACCACATATCTATCAAATATTACAATGAAAACAAGACAGAGATGACAAGCTGCCTTAAATTATTGCATAATTTTTATATTATTTTACCTGAATTTTGCCCATAGACTTGCTGGGTTCTCTATACGGGTGGAAAGTGGGTTGTGAAGGTAATGGAGGTCGAGGAGACTTGCATGCTGATTTTCGGGAAGTTTCCTCTATGCAATATGAATGGCTAACTCCCTTTCTCGATCCCTGATCATCTCCCCCTAAACATGTTTACATAATATTCATTAGCGATAAAAAATTAAACAAGTGAGAATAAAATGAAAGATGATCTAACCGTTACAGAACTTCTAACCCTTTGATATTTGTTTAAGAAGATGGTGATGGTTAAGGAAACCATCACTTGAGTTGCACTTCGTCTCTCTCAGACCAATTTCATGTTTCCTCTTCAATTGACTTTTCGTTTTGTTGTTTGATACTTCTTGTTGATTGGTCCTTGAACGATTTGTCACTGTCTGTTGTTTTTCCACATAACCAACCTGATTTGCATCACCAGCAGCATCTTTACAGTGGACATCAACATCTTTTGTGTTAGGATGTCCTATGCTTTTTGTTCTCAAAACATCTTCGACTTTTTCCAATGTCATGTGGAAATGATCCTCAACTATTTTCCAGGTCTCCTCAGTAGCTAAACTTTTAGTAATAATATTCAGAGCTTTGTGCATAAGTCTACTCTTACGTGTACGCAAGTGCCTTTGGCTTTCCTCAGCAACCTCTCCTTCAAGACCATCCGCCACAATCCCATTTTTTGCAGACTTAGTCCACCTCTTCAATATGTATTGAGAAGGTATACGAAAGACATTTCTTCCATTCAACACTCTCAGAGCATGCGCGCATAAGATCCCAACTGATTCATATTTCTTACAACTACATGTGACATGGAATTCCAAGCTATTAAATTCAACAAATTTCTCCTTCTGGCCTTCTTCAGTTAACTTGAAGTTAGTTGTCATTCCATCACTTGGGATTTCTTCTATTGCCACCGACAAACATCCTAGTAACTCTTCTTGGAAAAGCTTGAAAATTGTGCAAGTATATATATTTCCTGCTTCTTTCTCCATTGCATTGCTTCTTGGAATTATTGTTCCTGCACTTCCATTGCTGCGAAAATCTTCATATAGTTCTTCTCTATGCTGTTGCTCTGCTACTTTCAGGTATTGCTGAACAAATTGCAATGGAGTCATGATCTCGTTAGTCAAACTGTGGAAAATATCACTAATGGTCTCAGAGCCTCGATTTGACCGCAATCCAGCAGAGAAGATACTCTTACAGGAATAATGAGACCATTTGTTCCTCAACATGTACAGATCCTTAAGCCATTGATTTTCGTGAAGATCATATTGCTCAAGCAAGGATACCCAGACATACTCAAACTCCTCCTCTGACTCAGTATCAAAGATGCACTTATTGAAGAGGCTGTCAAAACCTGGTTGCCTATGATAGCTGGAAAGGTGTTTCATGGAATTTTGGAGGACATGCCATATACCAAGAAGATGCTGTGTGTTTGGAAAGACCTCTTCTATTGCATCTGCCATTGCTTGACACCCATCAGTGAATATTGTTCTTGGTTGATGGCCGCCCATTGCTTCCAGAAAAGTCCTGAACAACCAAATAAATGAGTCTCTGCTGTTATTAAGCAAAAGAGCACCTCCAAATAAAATAGGTTGGCCATGATGGTTAATTCCTAAAAATGGTATGCATATCATATTATATGCATCAATTCGAAATGAAGTGTCAAAAATGAGAACATCCCTGAAGTAGTCATAATCTATCTTTGATCTGCCATCCATCCAGAAGAAATTTGTTAGGCCATTCTTATCATCAACTTGCACTGTATAGAAAAATGAAGGATCCTCCACTTGCAAATGTCTGAAATAATTAATTAAACTTTGGCCATCAAGAAGTTGTAAGCAATTTATTTCCCCATCATGGAAGAAGCTAGTGCAATCCACACTATGAAATTCAACAGAATTTGCGGTCCCTGTCTCTTTAACTATCCTGGCTCTATTTATGGTGGTACTCACTGAATGATCCTCCGAGATATTGGTGGACGAACCCACTATAAGCTTTGAGTTGCGTTCAAGGTCATGGTTGTGCTCAGCATTAAAGCGGGAGATCACCCACTTTCCACTTTCAACTTTGAACTGGATCATGGCATCACAACCTGTTCTAGTCTCTTTCCTCTGATATATAGTTGTCTTGGTGGACTGCTTCTGTGATCGAAACCCTTGTCTAGAACAAAGGAAAACTCGTTTTCTAATGCCTCCATCTGGCTTTCGTTCTATCTTTCCTTTTCTTACCTTGAACCCAATTTTTTTAGCATAAGTTATGTAAAAACGGTAAGTCTCCTCTTCAGATGAAAACGCCATCCCAACTTCTGGAACCTGAAAGTGAACTTGTTTAAACTTGAAAGTTGGTTCAGATTGTATCTCATCCTCACTACACTCCGATGACATAACATCGTCATCGTCATCGTCCTCGTCCTTGTCCTTGTCCCCATCACTCTCTTGTAATAATAAAGGAATATCGCAACTGGAAAGGCATTTGATTGAATTGTCCATCGCCTGTTACAAATGGAAAGTTGAAAATTATTAGAAATAGTTCCCCTACAACGACAGGAACGAACATCTTCGTATGATTAAATCAAAAAAGAAAAACTAAACAAAACCATTATAAGGAGTTTTAAACACACCATAATCAAAAAAGCTGGATTCGAATGGTTGCAAATTACATTTGAAACTAGCTAACTGTGACAGGTGTCAAATTAAGCAAGTGTACGATTGTGAAACAACTCAATTGAGTACATTAAAACTCTGCAACGATAAGGTTGGAATGCTTAAAACTATCTCAACTGGGCTAGCGAGCCTTTGAGATTCAAGTCATGCGCACAAAAATAGGAATTAAAAACATGAGCATGTATATATATATAGGCATTGATGTCTGTTACCATGTTGTCGTCAATCTCTTGATCATGTCTCCTCAGCAAACCATTAACGTTCACGGTTCCTTCTTCAACAATTGCCAGTTTGAAAGGAGTAGCAGCAAGGGGTTCTGAAGCTGCAGGAGGCAAGCATAGATGAGAAATTGTGTCATTAACTCCAGGCTGCAAGGGCGTCTCGTGATAAAACCAATCCCCGTTAAATTCCTGCAGGATGGATGTGGAACCGAGGGGATGTGGATCATGATCACCTTGGTTTTCATGAGAGTCAGCAGCTAGCAAAGTGCTCAGAAGGTCATGATCAATCACCAGGTGATCTAGATTCGTCCCAGAAACTGAGTCATCTACTTCAGCCATTTGCTTTTGCTTCGGGGATTGGGAGAGTGAATATGAGAATGACAAACTCTTAAGGCTCAACCCACCACTCATTGACTTTTAAACTATCTACTGCAGCAGTCTCCGTCACTGTCCCTTCCATGCACTATTAAAAGTCTATTATATTCATTAACATACATATGATTATCGATTACATCGTTAACATACATAATTTGGTTTAAACAAATTTTTAATTAATTAATAAAGGAATGAATATACCTGGTCTTACAAATCGATCATTAATTCTACTTTATAAAGAGCAAATTTGACTAAAAGTAGCCACATACCTCAAGTGTGTGGACGAGGAACGGGTCAAAGTTCAAACATTTGAAAGCCCGGTCATTTGGTGCTCTTTGCTGACTCTTAAAAGAGACATACTCGATTGATACAGAATTTTGAATAAGATTCTCTTGCACACTAAAACATCCTTGTTATGATCTTTTATTCCGACGGGGCTCTCCAGCAGTCAGGTATCTTGTACAAGTAATATCCCAAAACAAATCGAAAAGATTTTTCATAAATATACAATAATATCATTCGTTTGTAAATAATATCATAATATTTTATGATTCTTTCAATATCTTAACTTTATTATTAATTAATGTCACGATATATATTATATTATAACAAGTACAGAGTAGTCTTCCAAGAGCAGGACAATTTAAAAAAAGTTTTCTAGATAAGGTGCATGTTTTACATCATTTTTATTGATTTAATAAATATTATTCAACTATATATTTATGTAGATATTATTAAATTATAATTATAACCCGGGTAAACAAAATACATCATAAATACAAATATTATACAATGATCCATTTTTTTTAAATTTTACCCATATATTATCATAGGCTCGATAGAAACATTAACAAATACTGTCAGATATTATCGATCATCAAATATTTAACAATCAGTTGTCAAGCATTAGGTATTTAATTTTATTTTGGAAACAAAATGAGTTTTGCAATCTATATTGGCAAAATCCGTATTATATATTAGGTAGAACATATTGAGAGCTTGTACCATACAGCTACCAAGTAATAATGTAAGGGCAGTTTAGCCCTAATAAACTAATCCCCAAACGAAAACAACTTCGACCCATACATCATGTTGGACGACCAGACAGGAACAGAGTTTGGTTTAACTCTAAGATTAGAACACTAAAGTTAACGCTAGCATGGAAAATTCAGATAACATATAGAGGTTAACCATGGAATAAAAGCTGCTAATCATTCTGTTATATACAAAACTGCTAGTGACGGACGGATATGGTTGCCAATCCATAATTCCAGCCACTTCCCATTTTAAGTAGTCACTAGATGAGTACCGAACCGAGGAAGCACACACGAGTAAGTCACGTACTTCACACTGTCTAATAGCACAACAACAAATATTCGAGAAAGTGATTTTGGAGTGATTGTGCCATCAACATCAACATCACCACCCTCTCTTGGATCAACAAGCACTGAGACAACCATAGAAGACGCAGATTTATTATTGCCTTTAAAGCTGTTGTTCTGTGGATTTCTTTCCACATGTTCTCCACTGAAATTTAGATTGGAGCCAGTAAAAGGAACTGGAAGACCACGGAGAATCCTTCTATTCTTTCCCCTTTTAACATGAGTAGAATTCCGACGGTGCTCTACAGAAACATTAGTAACTGATGATGCAGGAATGATGGCTCCTGGAGCAGAAGCTGGTGAGACATCAAACTGGAACACTTCAGTACACATGCCAGAACTCAGCAGCGGTCCTGCAAAATATAAAGCACAAAGAAGAAAGAATCACAAACTGCATGGGCAAATCAAATTTGCTTAGAATGTTAGCTTGTCAAACCTATTAAGAAATATGAAAGAAATCAAACAACCTCGTAAATGACAAAGAAAAGAACGCCGCAGACTAACATGAAAATTAAAAAACAAAAAACAAAGCCTCCAATGGAGAATAATTACACAATACTTCTCCTAGATTTACTAAGCAAGCTTGCCAAAATTCCAACACCAGTGGAACATAATGGACAGCAACAAAACCATCTGACTAGTGACTACCTCATAATCATTTTCATTAATCATAATTGATCAAAACAGAATTTACACACTTCGGTAGCTACCATAGATCACAAAGAATATACTAGAAACTACAAATAATTTCAGAGTCATAGTGTCTAAAATATTCAGAGCACAGAACACCTCAACGTAGAGGAGCAGTTGAAACAGGAATATGCAAGGAAAGTGAAATAACTGACAATACGGGAAACAATAACTACCTGCAAGGCCTTCTCGGAACCACTGCTGCAGTTTACCATCAGCTGCAGTAGACTTCATGTGGTCCTTCAAAGCATCAGCAGAACCAGAAGATATAGCCTTCTGTCGCTCTGCCTGATTTCTGTAAACATGAGGGTGTCTGCCACCATTTCCTCTGACATCAGGTATAGCCAAAGCTGCAGCAAAATCTTTAGGAATAGCCAACCCAGTCTCCCTCTTGTTATTCACTCCAGAAGCCTTCTGAGAAGCCATAGCTTTCTCACTGGCAAGAACAGAGTGAATTATCAAGTTGCCATCAATTTTGACAAGCTTATCATTCCTGGGTACATACAAAGACGCAACAAGTGGCTCACTCGAATTTCCCACATTCGGACCAGGTGAAGGCTGTGAACCTCTTTCTTTATTCTCAACCCCTCTCTCACAATGTACTCTATTAGTAATATCAAATTTCCCATTAGAAAATCTAATCCCAACATCACCATGAGATCCATTAGAGTGCCCATTAACTGTTAAAACTCTCCCTCTATGTTGATCATAGAAACGACTACTAAAGTAACCACTAGAAACACTATCCCCGATACCTCCATACTTAAAATCAACTAAAGGCACTAACCCGCCAAAAAACAAGACAAACAACAATAAGCCAAGAAAACTAACACTAGCAACCTTCTTTGTTTTACTACCATCACTCTTTTTAGCCTTAGCCGGCGACGAAGTCCGTTGAGTCTTCAACCTAGGAATAGGCACCAATGGGGTCTGAGAACCCTGAGGCTTCACCATGTAAGGTGTAGCACATGGCATCCATGCGTACGGCATTGGTGCCATGTGAGGAGGCGGGTACATCCCCATCTGGGGATGTGGCGGTGGCATGGCGTTACCACCACTAAACTGTTGCCGCAAACTGGCGTTTTCTGCCATAAAAAAGGAAATTTTACCATTCAATTCGGTGATAGTAGAATGCATAGCTCTCACCTTCTCTTCTAGCTCCTCCACGTAATGCTTCTTCCTCTGTCTAGACAATTGGGCGCTCTCTCGGTTTCGCATCAGCCTCGCCTTTCTTTTAATATCCCCTTCACTCGTATTATCATTCGAATTCTCATTAACCAGCGACGATCTACGATACTTACTGTTCCTTGACTCACTATTGGCGTCTTCATTTTCCTTTTTCCTCTTCGAAACGCTCAATTTGCTCACTTCCTCGACCTTAAATTTCTGATCAACCACCAAATTACCCGAATCCGGAGACGGAGCATTTCTGGACAAAGTGCCCGACCCGCAATTCTCCGATCCCTGAGACGACACGGGCTCGCAGTGATTCGAATTCGAGCTCTGGTTAGCCGAGTTCTGCGGCGATGACGAGTAATTCAGATACGTGTCAGCATCTAATAAAGCCCGATTACCCGAAATCCCCGAAGTACCCGACTCCGGGGACACGGTACCGGAGTGATTAACCTCGTCGGGACACGAGAGGGGTTCCACTGGGAGGAAAAAAGGGTCGGTTTCGGAGGGGAAGTAGAGGTTGTCGAGATCGTCGAAGGAGAAGTCGAAATCGCAGTTATCGTCAAGAACGAAGTCGAGATCGTCAGAGGAAGAGGAGGGATTATTGTGTGCGGAGAGAAACAGGGAATCAAGGGGTGGAACAGGAAGGGAATCGAAGTCGTTTGGGTCAGGGTTGGATGGAGTTTGTTCAGCGAGCAGTGGATCAGCCATTTGGTGGTGGGTTTGGATTAGGGTTGAGAGAGGCGAGGGATAATATTCAGAAAAAGGGATTTTGGTGTAAAGGCGAAGACGAGGACGAAGACTAAGACTTTGGATTGGGGTTTTAGTGGGTGTTTCGTGGAAGACTCGGGGAACAAATATTTGTCCGTGACTCTGTTTGCACGCGCCACCTCCTCTTAAGTCGTCAACAATTTTTTACGGGTCTTGATGTTACTTTCTGATCTAAGGGGGTGACTTGTACTTAGCAGTTAGCCCATAACTGAATTTGGTATAGCCACCAACAAAAATCACGGGATTGTTCCTTGTATAAACAAATAATATTAATTCATTCATTTATAATGCTTTCGAAATTTATATTCCAAATTTTTGTGATTCTAAGATACATTATTGCTCAAAATGTTTTTATTATTTGCTAGGATACCATTCAATATTTCCAAAAATAATATTTTTTTTAATTTCTAATTACACAATTGGTATTTATATGATCTAATTTATAATTTAAAACAACTTTATCCTAGATATTATTTGTACAAATAAGTGAAGAAACACTAGATATTGTCCTTTAATTAATTTTTTAAATATTAACTTAAAAATATAAAAAATATTTTATCCTATCTTTTTAAGGTATCATTTCTTTATTGATTGCAAAACATTTTATTAATATATTTTCACATAAATATATTAAAATTAAGAATTAGATAATATCAAATAGTACTCTTGTGTTTTGACCTAATCTCAAATAAAAAATAAGTTTATCATTTTCATCAATTGGACTCTTGAGATTTATTTTTTTTAATCAACTGTTAATTTTAACCTTTAAAAATATATATTTGGCCCTACTAAAAAAAAAAATTTTAATTTAAAAAATTTTTAAAAATAAAAATCTAAAAATTATAAATTTATTTATTATGAAAATATATTTTTTGTGTTAAAATTAAATAAATAAATTTTTATAAAGATAAATATTTATTTTTTAGGATTAAAATTAATAATTAATTAAAAAATAAATTTTAAAAATTTAATTAATAAAAATAATAAATTTATTTTTTATTTGATATTAGATCCAAATATTATGATATTATTTCATATTATCTCGATTAAGAAAATCATGTCGATCTATAACTTTTCTCCGCCTTATAATGTGTTAATTACGAAAAGCACGCGCCTCCGTATCCGCCTTAAAGAAATATTTTAACAGTTAACACGGAGTTTATAAAACGAAAAGGCTACGTACAGCGCGTGCATACAATCTCTCAAAGAGGGACAGCTGTCACATGATCAATGTGCATCTAAGCAACTGCAGTCCCGATGTGAAACTGATTAGCGGTTTTGGTTTATGTGTGGAAGGTTGTGACAGTGGAGGGGCGTTGAAGCTGAAATTCGAAAACGTGAACTTAACGCCGCGTTTATCTGGAAACTTCGTGANTGATGTCAGCCCCTCCTCTATCGACTCTGTCCTAACTTTGACAGGAAGTCACGTTGCCGTTACGCGTGTTCCTTAGTTATATTTTCTCATCTTGACTTTTAAGAGGCACTTTTCCATTTCCTTTTTATTTAATTATTTTTTTATAAAAAAATAATAATTCAGAAATCAAATTTTTGGATGATGAAGACATTATAGGTTGAGATAAAACGACGACAATACTCGGAAGTAATTTCCATATCTACTTTTTTAACAGACTTTAATTTCAAAGAATTTTTAAGATTTTTAAGAAATAATTTTTTATTTTTGAAAATTTTTTTTCTTAATCTTATAAATGGTAGTCGAACTTTGAAGTCATTTCGAGCTTCGTTTTGTTGAGACCATTAACAGTGGTAGTCCAGAGCCTCCATCCCACCATACCTTTAAATGTTACCACCACCCCACCACCATCGCAATCCTGCTTTTTCTTTCTTTCTTTCTTTCTTTCTTTTCGCTTTTTTTTCCTTCCAGTTAAGCCAGGGACTCAGGTCCATAAGAATAATCGATTCAGGGGCAAGGAAAGGGTTAGTATGATGTTGTTTTTATATTAAAATCTATACAAATATANATTCATAATACACCTAAATAAGATAATAAATCACTAAAAATCCACTTTATAAGTTTATAATTAAATTAAGGGTCATTTGATTTTAACTGCATAATCAAAATTGGAATTAGAATCGAAATTAGATAGAATCAGAATAGTTATTCATTTATTCTATCAGTACAGAATCAAAATTTAATTCCCCTTAAAGGTGTTTGGATTATAGAGACGCGAAATCTGAAACAATATCAATTTTTTAAATTACTTTTTTGTTAAAATATATAAAATAAATAATAATAATAATAAATAATATATATCATTATTATCATAAAATATGAATTTTTATCTTTCTTGCACTTTATTTGCTTTTTTTTTTTTTTACTTTTCAATTAATCTAAACTGTCATAAAAAATTTATGACGAATTTGATTCAAACAATATTTATATAAGCTTATATATATTTAAATTGAAANTACCCAAGTTCTTATCTAACGATTATTTTTATTCTTTCACAACTTTTATCAAACATGTTAACTACAAACCTAAACAAAAAAGTAACAAAAATTTAACTGTGAATCTACTCTACAGCCTGAAAATTAATTAAAGAAAATATAATCTCCAAACAACCCCAACAAAAGGACAAGAATATAAAAAATACAAATCAAATATAAAATGGATTATTAAAAAAACAATAATATGAAATTCTTTTCATCATTCAATCCAAAAGCAAATATGATAAAAAGAACTATCAATTGTATAAAACAAAAAAAAATACCCTAAAACTACTAATATAAGAAAATATAATTAAGAAGAGATTTATAATGAAAATACTTGTATTTAAAATAAAAATTACACTGAAAATAAAAGAGATTTTATCGTAAGAGTGAAATTATTATTTTTTACGTGTTTTCATTTTGATTCCTGTCAGAAATCCAAATCAATTAATGGAGGTGGAGGGAATGATTAACTCCCTTTCTTAGGATAATAAAATTCTCATTATAAAATTGATTTTTTCCCACCAAACAACATAAATGAAAATACCTCGTTCTTATTTCTGATTCATGAGAACATTTTCACCGAATCCAACGCCCCTTAAGTTGAGAAAATTTTCAAAATCAAGATTATTCAACAGGTTCCAGTAAACCCTTAAAGGTGTTGGTCAAAAACCTTTAAATAAATAGCACAATAAAGTCTTACTACATACTATTAAGATTATTTTATTAATATGTGGCAAGAAACAATTCACTATTTTTAATAATGTTTTCTTATTAAAAAATAAACTTTTAAATAAAAGATAATTTCAGATAATTAATACTTAACTTTGTATCCTTGAAACATAAGTTAAAATAACTCAATATCAAGGGCAATGGGAAACTACTGAGTATTGAGAATTTGTTCTTAGCAGCAGTTACCCACACAATGACAAGAATACTGCAGAAGATGGTTGTAATACCAAGTCCTCCTGGACTACTTCTTCCAACCAAACCATGGCGATTAGTACAAATAACTAAAAGAAGGCTACATTGATGATTAAAAAAACAATAACTAAGTAAACAAAAACCAAATTTTACATATGGAAGTAATAAGTTCTTTGCCTTAATCATTCATCCAAAATTGTTGGGTTGCCATTCACCACAACTTTCAGGAAGCTATCAATCCTCATTTTTCTTCTTCTTTTTCTTCTCCTTCTTACTTGGCACTTCCGCGTCTTCTCCGTTTTCTTCAGAATGCTTTCTCTTCTTTTTCTTCTTCTCTCCTACTTCAGCATTCTCACCATCATCCTCGGCTGCCTGTTTTTTCTTCTTCTTCTTTTCTTTTTTCGACTCTTCACCTGCTTCAGCATTTCCATTCTCCTTATCCAGCACAGCTACATCCTCATCATCACTTTTCTTCTTGTTCTTCTTCTTTTTCCTCTCTTTCTTCTCTTCACTACCAATAGCAACCTCATCCACTGCTTTTTCTTCCTTATTTCCAGCATCAGCATTTGCCGTCAAACCAAGAATGGAGTCCGCTGATGGGTTATACGTCTAGAAAAAGTAGAACTATGAAAAAAACCTGCACTGGAGAAGCAAAACTGAAACCATGTTGAACAGAAGAGCAAAAACATACCTTGGCAGCAGTTATCATTGCCCCAGGCCCCTTCTTCCGATCCTTGTCATAAACTTCAATCTTCGGTTTTCCTTTAGCTGACCCAGCGGCACGAACGTATTCTTTCCCTTCAAGATTCCTTAACCGTGCCTCAAGCTACAAATAATCATGTGTAAGAAAATCCCTTTTCTAGCAGAAAAAGAAGCACGAATGAAGCAAATCTTTGCAGATACCTTGGCTCGATTCTCAAGTCCCATAGAGTTATCTTGGCCATCTCCAAGAGCATCACACCGAATTGCCAATGCAGTTTTTGCAGCGAGTGACCGAGAAATTTTTCCCTTATGCTTTGGGGCTGCCTGACCAATCAGGGATGCATGGTAGATAAGCCCATACTTTGGAGTTGCATGCTTAGTCTTAAGTGCTCTGAAGAGAGCCTTTTCTGCACCAAGAATCTGAACCGTGCTCCCAGGCTGCTTTGCAAGATTCAACAAGCTACCTCCGTGAGCAATGAGGCGAGCACCAACAAGCTCTCCAACAAGAGCAGTCAAATTTGGAGCAACTGTGTTCATTCTGCTTTTTAGATAATCATATAGTTGTGCTCTGTACTCAGCAAGAGATAGAACCTGATCACAGAGTTCTTTAATATTCAACAAATCAAGATCACTAACTTCTGTTCCCATGGAAATCATAGCTGCCTCTTTCAATTCTGCCTCAATTTCTTCTGGTAGTATCTGTAAATTCATACACAAGACAAAATAACCTGATGAACAATTATTTGCATCATTTTGCTCTAGCAAAATTATAAAATGAAATGATCACCATTGCCCTTGTGCTGAAAGATTGAGAGTTTCATCAGTATATGGTTATTAGAGTCAGCTATGATAATAGAACACTTTAAGCAAGCTATCAATCAAAAATCAAAGAATAGACATAATGATTACCTAACACATGGTGTAGGATGAAAGCAGCATGATACAAACATGTGACCAGATAGGTTTAAAATTTTGATAAGTAAACACCATCAATTAGTATGAAGTACATCAATCAGAACTCTACCTCAGAAAAATCAAGCTTTGCAGCATTAATACGGTCACCCATCAACTTCACTGTTTTGGCATAAAGGATATTGTCCTGTATAATCTTTGCAAGCTCTGGAAAATGCCAACCATACCATTCCCGTACTCTCATTGCATATGTATTGAGCTCCTTATCAAGATCATCAAGCAAACCAATAGCCTGAATGATCATTGTATCCACCTAAACAAGAAAAATAACCAGACTGTCAAAACCACAGCAGAAGTCTAGAAGAAGAGAGAGAGAGGGGAAAAAAAAGACAGAATGAAAGTTAAATAAACATTTCTTAAAACTATTGACTAAGATTGTTTTACCAAAGGAATTTAAAAAATTTTGAGAACTAGGGACACAGAACATACAAAAATCACCAAGATCTTTATTTCTACGCTCATGATTTTCCTCAGCAACCAAATATTCACAATAAGTAGTTCATATAGTCAACAAAGATAAATTTCTTGGTACATATCATATAACAATAACTATAATAACTTTTCTCCAATAAGTTAGCATACACATCAAATTCAGTAAATGGAAAGTACCTTATCGGCACTGAACTTGAGCTTGTATCTAGACAAGCTATGAGATAAACCCAAGCTCATAGGTTGCAGATCTTGAACAGCTAAACCAGATATCAGTTCTGTCAACTGACTCCTCACGCCTCTCATCAACTCCATCACAGCATTGTTGTGAACACATTCTATTTTCTACAATGTAGTAATTGCTCGAACTTCAAAACAAATGAAAAGTAAACCGCAACAAAAAAGGACTACCATCACAAATATTTCTCTATGTAATTAGAATATTTACAAACCAGTTTTTCCTTGATTGCATTTCCAAGCTTGGAATCAGCCACAGCTAATATCTCACCATCACAGTGAGCCTTCAGGAATTTTCGCAGATCTTTGCTGGGTTTGCTTTCCAGCAAGCAAGTTGCTGCTTGCAAAGCTTCTGATGTATTATCAAACTTAGAAAAAGCTTTCAGCTTCACCACCTATTTTGGGCACCAAATAACAGTTAGATTCCAAGCTAAAAACATAATCAACTTAGAGTAATACTACAACTAACAAAACTAAGTATATAAAACCCTAAAAACAAACTTTTCTGCTAGGAACTTTACACACAAACTGACCTCTATCATTACCATAACCTCTAACTTATTTAGTTATATGTCATGTCAGTTTGTATATTCGAATACTTCGTTCAAGAGAAGTATCATTAGAAATATTAAAATTTGGAACATTAAGAGGTGATTAAACTTAATAAAAACACAATGAAAGACAGAAAAGTTACCTGTCTAGCTGAGTCTGGGCTACTAAACTCCTGCCACAAGCCCTGCAACACAAGTTAAATTATTATTTAAAAAAAAAAAAAAAAACTTGTACTCCAACTTAAGAAAAAAATATACCAAAAAAAAAATAGAAGTAAAAAACCACTTTGTCCCCATTCTTCAACAACAGGAAATGCAACTTGCTAGTGAAAAGCGAAGTCTAAACTCTGAAATCTTCCATTATTTGTTACAAAAAGAAAAACCCTTCCCGGAAATCATCTATCTTGATTCATATAGGTGACTTCAAAACATAAGGCTTCGTTATTATACAGAGGTTGAAGGATAAGTACCTCAGCTTTGGAGAGCTTGCCTTCATCCAAAACTTTAAAAAGGGCAAAACCCGCCGGAGTTTCGAATAAAACAAGCATTTTTTGAACACAACTCCTGCTTCAACTTAGTTGCTTCCTACCCTGCTGCGTTCAAGAGACAGAAAAAGTGGTAGGAAGGGCTCTAGGGTTTTACGAGAGAGACAACGAGGGTTTTATTAGAGAATACTAGGTCAGGCTTCGGCATTGCACGGGCCGTTTCTTATTACCGTTCATCCTGGCCCGGCCCAAAGGCCCATTTCCTACCCTAAAATAGCTTTTAACATATAGAATAACACCTCACTTATAAATTATTAAAATTAAATTAAAATAGATGGTATATAATCATATTTGTATATAAATTTGGATCACCAAAATCAAATATGTCAATTTCACGTAACAAAGAGAATGGGTTTTATCGTTAATGGAACATCAAAGAGGATTTATAGTGTAATTACTTTGTAAAGGGTTCCAAAAGCATGGAACACCTTTTGCTTTTAAATTATAAGATATCTAGATTGCCCTTAACCAAAAAAAAAAAAAAAAAATTACCCTTATTTTTTAAAATTTATTAAAAAATTTGAAAAACAGAGTCATTTAATTAATTATAAAAAAAAGTATAAAACATTAATTTAAACATTTTTGTTAATAAGTTTTTGAAAAAAATTGAAAAAGTTGTTGGTGGAGTTACCGGACACTTTTTGTCTTGAAATGATGAACATCGTTCAATATGTACAATGGACCAAAAACTTCCAACGCTCGAGTAGAGGATGGTTGATTCTCTAATTTAAGATAATATGACGTATTAATTACCCTTATTTTTTAAAGTTTAACAAAAAAAATTCAAAAAATCCATTTAATTAATTATAAAAAGGTATAAAACATTAATTTAAACATTTTTGTTAACAAATTTTTGAAAAAAAATTGAAAAAGTTGTTGGAGGAGTCATCAGAAAATTTTCTGAATCGGTTAAATCTCTAATTTAAGATAATGTGAGGTATTAATTATAGGTATTCGACGAAATGAGATTTGATTAATTTTCAAGAAGAGATTATTTTGGATGCAATATAACTTGAATCAGTACATGTAAGTCTCCAATTCTCCCATAAGTATACAATTTATCAAATTATTTTCAACATATAAAGAAAAACAATGCTCAATTCTACATTAAATAAAGAAGATTAACAATTTAGATAGAGAAACAAAATAATATATTGTTAGCATTAGTTTTATGGTGACCTTATATAAACCCTAAATATTACCCTCTACATATCCCAATTCTTAAACCACTTTTTATTCAAGTTTTAAATTTTACTCTATAAACCTCTTTAAATACCACATATCCTCCTTCAATTTAATGAAAGGAACAAGTCTTTAAAATTATAAGAACCATTAACATGGTAATATAAAAAGTATAGGATATCTCATTCATATATAAATTATATATAAGTGTAGCATATGTGCCTATTTATATGAACTATAAAATGGTACACAAAATTGACATGAAATCATGTTATAAATAGTACTATGTATCCACCTAATTTATAGCTACAAATTGGAAGTTGAAAGAAGCTAAACAATAGTTAGGAGTAATATGTTGGCTTATGAGAATTAGTCTAAATGTATTGATATGTACATAAAACATGTTATTGTAAGAAATTTGAGTAATATTACTGTTCATACAAGAAATACATGTGACTATTAGATATCACTTGATCTATGAAATGTCAAGTTGTCATGTGACTATTAGATATCACTTGATTTATCATTTACGATTACAATTGACAATAGTCATAATGAAGTGAAAACCAAATTCATAGAACTAAGAAGCTGATAAGAAATTGATTAATAATATGAACAATATGTAAAACATAGAGTATAAATCTAGAGACCCTATTAGATTACTTTGAGCCAGTAATCCCATATCGCTAGCAAGAAGGACTCATAATTAGTTTAAATTCATTGTGAGCTCTTTAAAATGTTAAAACACTTTTTAGTTGTAATGTCCATAGCAAAACTATGAAAACTGTCCGTTCAAAACGAACAATATCTACGAACAAAACATTCATGAATTTTATCTAGTAATGATGCAAAATGGAAAACATTTTTTTCCTATTAAATTAAAGGGAATGATAGTGAAATAATAATATCATTCATGAGTTTTGCCTTAAATGACAACTTCAAATGTTTTAGAAATATACAATAACATCTTTCAACCTCAAACTCAATATGTGCATAAATATAAAATGTCTAATTTACCCATTTTAAGAATTAAATTATCCCACTTCTACCATTTTTATTATATTAATACTTAAGAATAAAAATTCTGAAAATTTATAAAAATTATATAGATACAAATGTGATGTGATAGTGAAATTTTCATACCAATTTAAGTTTAAAAAAAAATTCAAAAAATTTATGAATGTTTTCTCCTAAATTAAAACATTATATAGTATTTTAAAAGTAAAATGGGGCTATCAATATTTTTCTTATACTATCTCATAATATTACGATTTAAGACATTAGTATATATTTGTGTTTTCCAGACAAATAGAATCAATTTAATTTGTATATTTTTATTTAGTGCGCTGGATTTTTTACATAAAAATATTTAAACAAGTAATTTTATATATTTAATAAGACAATTATTCTTAACTTTCACAACTTGTCTTTAAATAAAACACATCAATTACCTATCCAGCCTTATTTTGGAATTGTGTTTCACCTTCCTTTTTGTTAAGGAAACCTCTTAATATTCTCTCTACCAATAAAAGATTTTCTAGATGATTTTGATTAAACTAATCCACAAAAATCACCCTTTTAGACAAAGGAGATTTGCTTGATTTTTAGACAAACCTTATAAAAATAAAATAAAATTCACCTTTTAAATATGGTTCACGTTGTTATAATTTAATTTCTTGACTTAAAATTTTGATACTATTTCATAGTTATTCAATGTTTTTAATCTAATGATAAAAAGAGTTGTTTATTTAACATGAAAAAAATATATTTTAACTTCTATTTCTCACCCATATTTTAGTAAATAAAAAATTATAAAAAAGTGTTTAAATCAAAAAATTAAGCTATAATAGTTTTGCCAGATATTTTTATATTAGATATGATGGTGTCCAAATATATATTATTGGATATTGTTTATCATAGATAGAGGATCATATCATCTAAATTTTTTAAAAATAAATATATAAAATTTAAAAAAGTTGGTCAATTTTCAATTATTTTAATCTTAGTTTAAGTTATTTTTGTAATTTTTTTAATATTATTAAAAATAAAATAATATTTTTATTATTAAAAAAAAGAAAAAAGAAAAAAATCTGTTACTAAACGTATATGGCAACAAACAAGGCAATAGGAAAAAAAAGAGGAAGAAGAAAAAAAAAAAAAAAAAAAAAAAAAATAATTTGATGTCGTNAAAAAAAAAAAAAAAAAAAAAAAAAAAAAAAAGACTTTGCTGTCGTTGGTTGGACATTGACCAAGGAAGACAAAATAAAAATAAAATCCTTAACCTGTCGTCGTTTCCCTTCCTCTCTACTTTGGTGAGATTGAGGAGGAGATAAACCATCAGAGGAAAAGAAAAAAGAAAGGCTTCCTTCTCTTCTCTCCTCCAATTCTAATGCCCAGGAGAAGGAAACCCTCTTCTTTTTCTTTTTGTTCCTGTTCTTGTTCTTGATCTTTCCTCGTTCTCTTTCTACGCAAAGGCAAGGGAGATAAGAAGACAAGAAGAAGGTTTCGTACATACGTACGTATATATATACAACCCAATTTCAAGATACGAAGAAGCCATGGATTCTACCCCAACAACTATTGCTCTTCTTAATGGTAACGAGTCAATTGTGGATCCTTTCTTGGTGGAGGCTCTTCAGAATCCTCGTCATCGTCTCACCAGTTAGTGCCCTCCTTTTTCCTCTTTCCATAAACCCTAATTTTTGTTTTTTTGGTGATTTCTGTTTGTGGGTGTCTTTCTTTTCTTTCGATTGTTGTGGTTTCCGGGTTTGGTTTTTTGTTATTTGGGTTTTTTAGGGTTTTGTGGATTGGTCGATTTTTTAATTGGATTGGATTAGGGCTAAGGTTCAGGTGAGTTGTTTGTTTGGAGATTTGATTTATTTCAATTGGGTTTGTGTCAGATCTGGGTTTCGTTTTGGGAATTATGTTCTCTTTGCTTGCTGGGAAAATTGGGGAAAAGAGTAGAAAGTTATCGGTGACAAACGAAGGTTGTTTTGTATATGCTGTTACTTGTTTAATTTTGGTTCGAAAGGTGGTGACCATGTAAGAATAGAATTCTCAGATACTTCCATGATAACAATATCTATATGAAATTATCATATTATAGTTTTTGTTTAAAATGTTCTTGTAACTTATTTGATGTCACTAAGTTGTTGAAATTGTTACTAGCGATTGATAATGAGCTAAAATCTGAATTTGAGTCCGGGCTACTATTGCATGGAACCTTATAAACCCAAACTCAAGTTATCCAAATCCTTTTGAATGGAGCTTTACCTTGAATGTTGAAGCTCGGTAGAACTTGAGCTCTAAAACTTTTGTTTAAACCAGCTTGACAGGCCAAGTATTTGGTTCAACTTGGCTTATTTGCACCTCAACTTAATCTCTCCCACAAATTTCTTTTATGCCTAGAGTTTTCATTATACTTGTTTATTCTAGACAAGAAATTCTTGCTAAAGAATGCCTCTTTGAATCAAAGAGTGAAATTTAATCCTTTCACGGAACCTGACGTTGATTCTGCTGCCACACCCATGGAAGAAAGGTTTTTAATGTATCATAGTAAACTCAACCAACCATATATTTTACTTTTCCATGTAAATAACTTGGAGAGTTACATGCTAACTCCGACGTTGGACAGAAACCAATTAAGAAGTTCTGGAAGCAAATTGATATAGAAGTACTGAACTTCATTATAATTATAGAATAAAGGTCAGTACTTTTACCCCTTTTAGGGATTGCCTTGGTATTAGTAGGAATGATTATTTTGTTGGGAACTTAATTATAGTTTGGTTCTTGCCTAATCATCTAGCCTGCTGTACTTATTGCTGCTGGCGGCCCAGCTGTTGGATTTTAGATGAATATATTTTAGAATAAGATGTAAAACTCCTATTTTTTATCAGGTGCACATGCTCATATAGCATTTTTTTTCCTTTTCTTTTTAGGCTGGTTCCTATCTTTTCTCAAAGCTCTTTCAGTTGCTCCAGTGTCTGTATTTTAGTTACATGGGTTTTTCTTTAGAACCGCAAGAACTTACTGTCTATTTTCTGATTTTTTCTTCTGAGCAGTTTTGCGAATGGAACTTGATATCCAGAGATTTTTGCAAAATCCTGAGCAGCAGCAGTTTGAGTTCCAACATTTTCCTACTTCTTATCTTAGACTAGCTGCACACCGTGTTTCTCAACACTATGGGTTGGTAACAATGGTCCAGGAAAATGGCTTAGATGGGCTGGGCAATAGAATTCTGGTAAGGAAAACAGCAGAAAGCAAATATCCTGCTGTCCGTTTATCAGAAATTCCTGCTAAACAGTTGGAAGAAAATGATAAGCTTGATCAGATTAAAATTGTCATCAGGCCTAGGCCTAATAGAGGATCTGTTAATGAAGCTAATGAAATTGGTATTAAACGGAGTACTGCCAGAACTGTTGAAGAGAGGAAGGAGGAGTATGACAGAGCACGTGCCCGCATCTTCAGTAGCCCTAGCAGTCCTAACTCAGTGGAGACATTGTGTCAGGTCCCTAATGATGGAAAAAATGTAGGATTGAGCAGAGATGAAAATGAAAGTAGCAGGAACTCTGTTATTGATACAGAAAAGATTATTAGCATAAGAGATGGTGGTACTTCATCTCGAGTGGCCATTTTCAGGGATAGAGAGAAGGATCGTACTGATCCTGATTATGATCGAAGTTATGATAGGTAGGGGTTTCATCTCAACCTGTTTTGGGATTGTAAAGCTATCCTGGTGGTTGATACTGTGCAGCATGCCTTTTTTAGCTCATACTGACAAACATGCATGTTTTCACTCATTCTGACAAGCATGCATATTAGACACCATTCCTGTGGCCAGGCGTTAGTTGTCTCTATCTTTTTGAGATGCATCAGACACTCAGAAAACATATGGATCGCCAGGACAAAATAAAAACCAACAGATGGCTTATTTTTATTCATGTCCTTTTTATGTAGGAGCATGGAGTTAAATGAATGCACTAATTGGGGATGATATTTTTTTTGTCTTTTTGGTGCTTCGAATTAAAAATTTTATTCTACAACTATTTATGATCAGTGGCCATCTTGGCAATACATTCTTTCAGCACAACTGTGTGGTACTGTGATATTTATATCTTAATACTTTGACATGGCATGCGAGTGTTATTTTGCACTGATTCTAGTGCCGATTTTTGATAAAAAAGGGGAAATTAATTGGATATATTCTGGGCATGGTGCATTGCTTTTCATCTTCCTGATCTTTCATTTGCTTGTTACAAAATGAACAGAATTACCTGTTTTGGATTGAACTGAATTAGTTTGTTTAACTGATACAGGTACGTCAGGAGCCTTCCAGTTAATCAAGGCTTTAGCTTGGCACCTTTCAACATGCAGAAAGTTCAACTTCCATTCATGCAGTATGACACTGGTTTTCCTCAATTAGGTCAGATCCCAAGGACTCATGCTTCCCTGAGCTATAGGCCTCCAGGAAGCCCAGCTATGAGCCCCTATTGTGCCATGGGAAATCAGACATCTATGGAAGCTGCATATATGCAATGGCCGAGTGCTGCAATGATGTATGCAAACTCATATGAGCAGTTTAGACCTGCTGTTTTTCAGGTAGGTTGCTGTTATTTTTGTACGCTTTACTTGATTGAAAAATAATTAGCTTTTACCTTTTGGAAAGAAAATGATTGAAGGAATGCTATATTTGCAGTTCGGTCTATTAATAGTTCTGCTTCTCCTCTCTGTTAGTTGTAGGAGTATTTTATTGTGTTGGACTCGGTCACTTGGTGATTACAAGTTGCATGATGTGTTTTTAAATGTTCTATCCTGTTAAAAAGAGAGAGAGAGCAAAAAAAATACCCTGTTTTTTTTAGATGTACAGAATGCCTTTTTTTTTGGTTTTATTTGTTTCTTTTTCAGATCTAAACATTTTACGAGGAGTATCTGGTCCTTTGGAAATTTATTAGTGAAGTGGCCCTTGGAACATAGAAATGGTTGGCATTTGGCTAGCAATTTATTTATTCTTTCTTTGTTGCCTATGTTCTAAGTAGTTCATATTACTGAGTGCTCAATGTTTCTTCCATCATAGTCATTACTGTTTATTTTTAATAGTTGGTATTCCTTTCTGAAAGGATTAAGTTTGTATTATGTTATATATAGAAACAGAGTTGGAAATTAATGGTAATTGGTGAGACTATGAAGCTTTTTGATTGAATGATTGAATTACTTTAAGTCTATGGGCTTGCCACTGCCATGAATATCTATCTGGAGAGGATGTATGTCTTGTCCTCTTAAGACTGATGAAATGAACAGTTTGCAGCATTTGCTACATGCTTTAAGCTCATCTGTTTGATGGGTTTCACGTCAATTAGAACATTAAAATCGTTTCCTTAAGTTAAAATAGTTTTACCTTTGGGAATAGACCCTAAAATGTCTGTGCTTCTAGCATAAGTTTCAAGAAACTTAACGATATAAGTGCTTTAAATTGTTAAGAACCCCTTTCTAGTTTTTTTGGGAAAGTSAATTTTTTRTRARTRGGCCAMTSWTRTGCWTSTGCAMKCWTRYAAAYWGWAAACWTTKGWCMAAWGTWTTCWRTTTGTATGAGTGCGAYAAGAGTGCTACACCTTGCAAGCAAATTGTATTTGTTCACATCTAATTTATTTTTCTGGTCTTATTTGCAGGCTCCATTCTGTCAGCAACCTCTGAGCTTTGATTACTCTGAGAATCACTGATAGTTAGGTTTGGGACTGTATTACTGATTCATATTTTCAAATTTCTCTATACCTTTTAGGACTTATCTGTTTTTAGTTTCTTCTTTCAAAGACTTCTCCTTTATAGACGTTGGTTCCATTTTCTCTAGTCTCTGTGTTTTGTGGAATTTAATATTAGTAAGGAGTGTAATGATACTAGTCATTTCTTTATAGTGGTGTCATATAAACTTATTTGATGATTTACCATATGATGAAGCTGTAGAACTCAAGGCTTTTTTGGTACTCAAGGCTGTTTTGGTTGTGGAGCTCAAGGCTTAATGTTTTTCCAGCGACTGCCTCTGCCTGCCGAGACGTATAAATTACATAATGCCAAAGTTATTCTTAGCAGCCTAAGCTAAGTTTTAAAATTCGTTGACCAGTAAAAAAGACAATCAAGTCACATGGGGTTTCCTATAT
Organism: Bursera cuneata; assembly: GCA_026212285.1. NCBI lineage: Eukaryota > Viridiplantae > Streptophyta > Magnoliopsida > Sapindales > Burseraceae > Bursera > Bursera cuneata. Next base: position 17,119 of record JANLJB010002539.1, on the reverse strand, counting down.
ATAATTGGATAATGGATTAGAAAGACATAACTGCCAGCTGTGAGCTCATCATGATTTAATCACTTATGAATTGTTAATGTGTATTAGTATTAGCTAATCCCATTCATTAATTACTGATACATCTCCCTACCATAGATGATCCAGGTACATTAAACTGATTTCGGAACCGTCTGGGCATTTAAGAAACCTATAACATGGCTGACTTTTTAAGTCAGGATAGACAAGAAATGAGATTGTTTATGTGATCATATTGTGGCAACTGGCAAACAGAACAAGATCTATCCAATACCCAATTAACATTTTTTTATTGTTTTTTATTTCTTGTGCGGAGGAAGTATGATTTGGACCACGTTAAGTTTTGTGCTGTTGAAGTAAGATTCCACGATCAAAGCCTGCAAATAAATTAAAAGTGTGTTCAGAATTCCTATATCATGCTGGGTTATGGTCAGATTTGTAACGCTATATTTTTGCTAAATTTTGAATGTCAACAGTTAACGTGCAGCATAATCATATGTTAATTTTTTTTTATTTAAAAAACGTGATTGTAATAAATTAGACCAAAGCTTGATATAATAAGGTAAAGTTTTAAAATTAGGTTAAAGGGACAAAGAGAGGAGAGCAACAAGCTGCATTTGCTTGTTCGTCCATAAGGACAGAAATGTTGTTTGGGTTGAGATTAGATGCCATGAGAGAAGATGCAAGCATGTTCTTATTCTTTCCATGGTTCTAATCAGAAAATCTCAGTTACTACACACACACAGACACTTAAAGAGTGTTGTTATTTATCTAATTACTGCCATATAAAGCATCTTGATTCTTGAAAAAATAAAAACTCCCAGAACATACTTCCAATTATGTCATGTAAGTAGTTTTCTATTTTTGGGGGAAGAGTGAAGTGAGAGAATCAAGAGTTGTTTGAACCAGATACCAGAAAGGAATTTCTAGGAAGCAGAGATGCACATACGAGGACGGACTAGGTGAGAACTGAAGATTCGGTGAGGCCCATGTGCTTTTAGACAGACAGCTCAAACATTACACTTATTAAATGCATTGCCTAAATACATTTCTTTTTTATTTTTTGCTTTTCTTTCTTTTTGGGATTTGAATTGCAACTCCTTGAAAAGGACTTTCCCCGCTTTATAGGCTTATTGAGTTCTCTCCTAATATAGGAAAACAATCTCCCCCTAAAAGTTAAACCAGGCAAAGAGGAAAAAAGATGGTTATCCATCCAATTAAACAATTATTCAACTACATACAAGTGCGCCTTTTTTAATTAAAATTTTGTGAACTCGAAGAGAAGTAACTAGAATCAACAGCTGGCTTGGTCAGTATGCTGTGTGTCAGTGCCGGTGTCATCTATTGTTTTGCTTGCCCATGTGGCCACGTTTATGCTCCAAGCCAATGGACTCAATATGCTGCTAATTGGCATACGTTTGCTCTGCTACTTGCAACATGACATAAAAAATTGCAGTGAACTGCTAGCATGCTTGATTTTGGTTATTTAATAATCCAACCAATATCTTTCACATGCCAAGACTAAAAGTACTCTCAAAACTAAAAGTACTCTGGGGCCTCTGAACTTCTGTCCAATATTATTCTTCTTTTTGGTTTGAATTGTCAGCAGTAGCTCAATCACTAAATGAATCTCCTGGCAATAACCTCTTCTTCTTTTTAGTTGTGCCACAAGTTTTCAACAAGGAAAATTCAAGTAAACCCATAAGAAGCACAATAAGCAAGCAAGAGAGCATAAACATGGTGGTATCACATCCACAGCAGGCTGATAGAGTTAATCTTGGTACAATAAAAACGTTCTGGTGGTTGAAGAACTGAGGCAGTAATACCCAAGTTACAGTGCAGGTGATCTGTCAGTAGGCAAACGATCATTTCAATCAAGTCTAGTAGTTATACGTCAGTTGAGCATTTAAGCCCAAGAAAAACCACAATCAAAACATCGAGTCACAGTCATGATAAATGTAGAGAAGCAATAAGGTAAATCTGATAATAATGTTCAAGTAGACATAAGAATCATCTACCTAATCCTCAACTAGAGGAATCAGAGTTATAATTTTACTAGAAGCATCAAGCGGTGGGAAAAGCAAAGCAAGTTTTTTGTAACTGGTTTGGCTGAAAAAAATCAATGCCCCATCTAAAAACATTAAGATCAAATTCAATAGACACAACAGCATAACGCACCAATAGTATAATAAGAAGCTGGCTAACCAATTGCCATCGAAGTTGACAAATTGATCATCCGTACTATAGCATCACCATCAACTGACACAAGTGAAATCTCATAAATTCATTTGTAAAGACTAGAGCCTACTTATGCAGTTATGCTTAAAGCAAATTTTCCTAATGTCCGCAAGCTATAAAATGAATGATTGACCCTCTCATTAGGAAGCTCACAGTTTCTCGAGGTTTAAAATATTTGAGAATGTGAGCAACAATTTTGTAGATACAAGGGACATGCTCTAGCTTGAAAAAGTCATTAACAATTCATAAATCAAGAACAAGAAAAAGATAGTAATCCCTCGAAGAGTTTCAGCAATTTTTCTTTCATTCTATTTCCAAGGATTTTCCTTCATAATCATAGGCAAATGTCAAACAATTTTAAACAGAGAAATGAGATTTGGAACCTTTCAACATTGAATTCAAAGCCAAATAGATTTAATGTTTCAAATTTATCTTTGCCCCCAGTTAGAGCATTAAAATAATAATGCTTTACTCATGCGGTATCTTTAAAAGTATCAAATCTAAAACAGATTGATATTATGCAGATGATATCAATTTACGCAACTATAATGTATTAAAATAGTAATAAGTCACCCAATAAATGACACATGCATTTTCAATCATAAGGATGCCTCTCACATCCAGCTTTTGTTTCTCCACTCTCCACCCAAATTGTCTTACAATTTAACTGAGAACTAGCAGACATGAACTTGAACTAATTTTCCTTAATCTACTATGAACTGAAATAAATGAATTGCAAATGTATTTTAAATGACGAGGACTTTTAGTTTGCAATATTTTACATTCTACGAAGAAAATGTCATTCAACAACAGCAACATACATATGGATATTTGGAAATTTGAAAGATCAAAATACTTCAATGTTCATGGGGCATGAAATTACATTTAGAATTCTAATAACATCAGAATGGTTTTGATGATCCCCCCCACACATCAAGGATCTAATCTTCTATGGAGTCACACAATGTACAACAAGAACAACTGCCCTCTACATAACACTGAACTAAGAAAAGGAGAAGATAACTCTAAACAGGAGATTTTTTTGGCATATTGCCAAGAAACTCGGTGCCGAATGTGGAACTAAGGGTAGCAACTCCCATTTTAGATTACTAGAGACCATAAATAGAATCCGCGAGCATTATTTATCCTCACCTGCAAGCTCAAAATTCAGTCAATTTGTTGCTCAAGCAAACCCCACCACCAATGCCATCAATAATATGTCCTTGACAAGAAGACTCTGAAAAGTAAGAAAATGCAGCCGATTCGACCAACTATTGTGGCATAAGCAACCTCTAAGAAATCCAGCTGATCCAACATCACAGAGACCTTAATAGTGCTGCCATAGACAAGCTTAGGAACATTATTGTCGCCCAGAGTGACATCACGATCAATATCCGTCACCAAAAGCTGACAGGGGATGCAACAGACTCCTACTGACAAGTTAATTAAATATGTAGAAGCCCACATAATTGAAGGACATGACAACAGAAACTATCCTACAAATCCTAACCACTCACAATGGATAATGAACAATACCCAATTCACAAGAGAACCACAATACCAGAAACTTTTGGATCTGAAGATGGAATTCAGATTTCATTTTTAGCCCTCGAAGTATGACTATCACCAAGATTAGTACCCATAACTAATAACAAAGATAACAACAACAATAGAAAGAAGAAAACACCAGTCCGAACTCCAATTACACAACGACCCACTCGAAACAGAAAAAAAAAAAAAAAGAGGAAAAGAAGAAGAAAGTTGAACTAATTACCCAAATTCATTCAATCATCCCCGGTTGGAAACAGAGTGAGAACCTTCCTTCCTCCATTTGCTGACTCCAGATCCTCCACATAACCCGGCACTGTATTGTGTACCGGTGCCCCTATCCTATGAACCTGTTGTTGAGCCGCCTGCCTAGCAAGAAACTGATGCTCAAATTGTCCACTTGGGGGCGACCCAAAGTGACCCACTTGCCTATGATACTGACTCGGCAAATGTGGACCACCCACCGAGGCCGCTGCCACCGCCATGTGCTGCTGGTGAAGAGCTGCCACCGGAACATACGGCAAGAAATGGTCCGTATTAGACCTACCCGGGTGCAAGAAATGCGGTGGGACCGGTGAGCTCGCAAACAAATGGTCAGTGGCCGGATCAGCGGCGCCAGATAACCCAGCACCGCCACCACCAGCACCGTTGACACCACCAGCACCACCCCCACCACCAGCCGATAACCCTTGCATTCGTTTCAAATAAAGCCGGTATTTCTGCAAATGACTCGCAACGTTCTCTCTAGTCAATCCGTCCACACTCATTAGTTGCATTATAGTCTTGGGAACAGCATTCTTGATACCCAAGTGGGCCACAGCGTCCACGAATCTTTTATGCAGCTGTGGGGTCCAGACGAGCCTGGGCCGCTTGAGGGTTCTGGCGGGCTCATCGCTGGCTGCTCCGGAGCCGAGCTCGGCCGAATTCTCTGCAGCGAACTCCGTGGGAGAGGGAGCGAGAGGGTTGTTACTGGGTGGAGGAGTGGCTTGCGATGGCGGTGGCGGTGGTTGCTGCTGTGACAGATTGTTGGTGGGGCTTCGAATATCGAAAGCGAGAGCAAGATCAGGAGTGATTAGGGTTTGAGAGAGAGGCATAAGTTCTTCAGGAGAAGGAAGCTGTTCCTCCCATCTCGAGAACCAATTGGAGTCATCTTCTCTCATTATTTGACGAAATTCCCTCAAACCCAATTCAGTATTTGAGTTGCTAAGTCAAGTGATTGAGCACAAACAAAAGAGGATTAGAGGGAGATGAGATGGGGTGGGAAGAGATGCTCTGTGTGGGGCTATTAGCTCAACAAATTCAATAACAACCAGAGGAAGAAGAAAAGTCAATTCAACGAGGAATTGGATTGGGAGAATTATTAGAGAGAGACAGAGGGAGGAAGGTAGAAGATTAGTACGAGGCTGATGATTGAGGAGACGGCGGTGGCTGTGGCAGTGGCGAGAGTGGTGGTGGGAATTAAGAGGGGTGGGGGACTGGAGGAGTGGAGAGAGGTTCGAGGTGGATCTTGTTTTCTTTCTTTTCAGCTTTTATTGTGGACTACTGTGGCTGGCTGTTGCTGATGCCTCCTTTTTTTTTTCTTTTTTTTTTTTTTTTTTTTTTTTTTCTGATTTTTATGCCAAAAATTGCTGCCACGGTACGGGAATTCTTTCTTTCCCGTTACCGTAAATTTAATCATTAATTCTCTTTTGTTATTTTCCAATCCATTTTCATAATGTAACGTAGCATCTTTTTAATTAATTTTATTTCAATAAACCTTAAGAAAGAAAGAATAATAACGTCATGTTTGAAAATATCTTGAAAAATAGAAAAAGCTTACCAAAACAACAACGTTACCGTGGGTTGTATGGGTCTTGGCTTCCCCACATATGATTTAGGATCTAATAGATTATTTCCGGTATTTGGGGGGAGAGTGAGTGTGTGTTACAAACATCTTTTTAGCATTTTTGTTTTGTTTCGTTAATAAATTCCACGGATTTTCCAAGGCCCGTGTTGACCATGATGCTCTCCCCTAGTTCTCGTCATCTCATTCCCTCCCCTGTCTGTGACTGTGTCTGATTCTGTACTGTCATACGCGGTACTGTACTGTGATGTTGTAGATTCCATTCCAGGACCAGGTTAAAAAACTAAACAGAAATGCAGGCGTACTTGGCTTGCCTTTCCTTCGTGGATTGCCGGCGCGTGGGTTCGACGGCTGGGATACTATTGGAACAGAGACGGCCTTGTACGGGGATAGGCTGAGGGAGGATTAAAGGTGGAGAAAGTGGGAGAGAGAAGAAGAGAGTCACTTTGTCGAATTTGTATTGGCGAGGCAGCTGACGAGGGAAGGGAATCAGCTCTGCTTCGTGTTTGGTTGTGAGGATAAGCTTCCCCCTTTTTTTTTGGGTGGTAACTGTAAACTCATTTAATTTTTGGATTATTATGATATGCTAACCAAACACTTTATGGTAATAGTTTTCAAGGGACTGGTTGAAAATTGTTAAAGCCTCCCTTGTAGTACAACAGGCTGTAGCCTGTTACACAAACCTCCCTGATGTTCTTTTAATATAAAACTTATTATCATACTAATAGAAGTATTTATTATTATTTTTTTGGTTTTAAAATGTTATAATTTTATTTGTGTTATGGCTTCAAGGGGCTAAACAAAAAATAAAAAGGTTGCCAATTTTGTAGGATTGGATGAAATGACAATTGGGTAGAAATGGAAATTAAAGGTAGAAAGAAAAGAATCTTTGTAAAGTTGAATCAAGACCACAAAATACAAAGAAGAAACAAGAATTATCTAGTACATGGGGATTGGGGTTGCTTGTTTGGTTTAAAGACATGGTTTAGATTTAGACAGGAAGGAGGTTATTGGGTTCCTATTTCAGCCCAAGAAATATTTTGCATAATTATTGCTTTTCATAATAATATCAATCACTCACAACTGAAAAGACTTGGGTAGATCATGTGATCTCCATGCTTTTCAGCTTAAACCCTCCTTAATGGCCCTTCATCTTGATTACATAAGATTTGGTATTATTATTTTCTCACATTAAATCATCAACCTCATGACCTTTTTCTACTTAGAAAATGATTGATATTCTCTTCATTTTTATAATGAAGTTTTTTATGTGTTTGATATTATGAATCCTTTTGAGATCTTGCACCCATATCTATCCATAGCTGCTATTATTGACTTTTTTCTCTCAATTTTAACTATCCCTAATTACCCCTTTACGGCCTTTGACTCACTCACCATAACTAAATCTTGAGATCTTAATATATTGTTGATTCACGTTGTACTTTGTGGGTATAATTCAAAATTATCAAAAAAACGATTAACACATTCAAGAAAATAGTATTCCCTAAGATGAGATTGACAGCCCAAAATGAGAAAGTAAAGAGGAGAAAAATATTTGAGGTAATGGTGCTAAGAGTCAACGTGGAAATGATTCATTTGTCTGATCCCAGAAGACTAACCTTAGTTGAACTAAATTGGAAAATTACACAATGGGCACCCAAATCCAGGTACAGACACAGAAGACATTTGAGAAGATCCACACCTTTAAACGACCAATCCTGGATGACAGATATAGCTATCCATCTCAGTTATCATTAATTATCCAACCACTTTTGTCAAATGAATCTTGTCATAACATGATAACAATTATTCTACAGAAAAATCCAAAACACCAAAATTTCTGGATATGACTATACACCGGGGGGATCAAGACAAAGTTCCTCGGAGGGACAAGAAAAGCTAGCCCCACAACCCACTTGTTATCATCCCCATGTTCTAATCACAAACGAAACCGAGCAAAACTCCCATGGGATGGGACCCAGAACAACCCATCAAAGTAAAGTTGTTTGATCATGTGGGGGATCTCACTACTCTTAATCTATTTCACTGGCATACACATGTTGCACAAAACTGTAATTTGCTCAGAAATCTGTACCCAAATTCAAGGATGTTTACAAGACTCCAGCCTTGGTGCAAAGTTGTGGTTGTTTGAAATCATGCGTATCTGCTTAATGCACAGTTGTAATACTACCACTTCTTGAATGAAGACACCAGCTCCCAATCTAAGCCCCCATTAGATCATGGTCAAAGCAGGCCTTATTTTTACCAATATATGGGGATCAAATAGTGCGTACAGCTGCCTGAGATATGACAGAAAATGGCCATCAATTTGCAGGCGAAACGTGGCTACCTGCTTGAAGGGGATTTTTTTTGCCCAAGGGCTGTTGGTAAGTAATGTTAGAACGGCACAATAGATTTTATCAGGTTCCTGCATAATCATCATAATTTTAAAATGTTATATGACTTGATTCCAGCAAAGGTTGGAAATATTTCTCAAGACATGCATGCTAAAACACAACAGAAGATAAGAGGTCGGAAAGAAAGTGTGTCTTACCAAGTAGCATTTATCAAATCCAGTTCACCAATCAAAATTGGAATATTAACAGTTTAAATAATGAAAGAAAAATTAAGTGGAAGCTGGAAGATTGTTTACCATATATAGGACCTGGTTGATCTGCCAGAGCATTGCTGAAATCCTTGTCCATCTTGTCTAGCATTAGAGTGTACAAGCCTTTGAAATTTGTCTGATAGCTCCTTGTAAGACTCAATCTCTAACGGTTGTACTTGTCTGATTGCATTCCTTAAATGTTGCATTGTTATTTCTGATGCATCAAGGTTCTCCTAATAGCATTAACAATTAGAAAACAGCCAAAAGAATAATCCAACAGAAAGCAACGTAAAAACTAAACAAACCTCAATCGCTGAAATGGCTGCCTCTCGACATATTAATGCTATATCAGCTCCTGTACAACCTTCTGTGAGACAAGCTAGTTCTTTAATGCATACATCAGAACTGCATGGAATTTTCTGTAAATGGATGCAAAATATTTCTTCCCGATCAGTCTGATTTGGAGGTCCCACATATAGAAGGCGATCAAAGCGTCCTGTCCAAATCCTTAATTAATGATTAGTGAAGATATCAAGTTTGTTGGATAAGGGATTGGGGAGAGGTGGAGAGAGAGGGAGAAAGTGCTGGAACCTGGTCTTAAAAGGGCTGGATCAATCTTGTCTGGCCGATTTGTAGCAGCAATAACAGTAACATTAACTCTTTGATGCAAACCTAAAACCAGGAAAAAGATTATTCAAGTTAATCATTAAGGGAAATATATGATGTTTTTACCAACAAAATTTTGAAACTATGCCAAAATTTTCTAGAAAAAATGAGATAGTAACGGAGAAATTAATATCATGGGCATCCCCAAGTTTAAACATATCACAAAGCTACTAAAAAATTCCCTTAACCATACAGAAGCAAAAACTACTATTACGGAATCGGGTAAATCAAACAAGAAGTTACTTACCATCCAATTCGACGAGCAATTGACTCATAACCCTATCAGAAACTGAAACCCCATCACTTTCCTTCCCACGAATGACAGCAAGACCATCAATTTCATCAAAAAATATAATTGACGGTGCATTGGCCCTTGCCTTGGCAAAGAGGGATCGTACAGCTTTCTCAGATTCTCCAACCCATTTGCTAAAAAGTTCAGGACCCTTTACTGCAAGGAAATTCAGTCCTGCTTCAGATGCTACTGCACGTGCCATAAGGGTTTTGCTACAACCAGGAGGACCAAACATCAAAATCCCTGTTGGTGGACGAGTGCCAATACGCTTGAAAGCTTCCTGGTGTTTTTGAGGCCATTCTACTGCTTCCGTTAACTGAGTTTTAACCTCCCTTTGGCCACCAACATCTTCCCAATTGACCTTTGGAACCTCAAGTATTACCTAGGAGTAAAAGATAAAAAGAGTTAACAGTGGAATGAAATAGGAACTAGCTTTTATAGCTAACCTGCATCACATGTATTATTACAAAAATCCTCCGAAAAGGATATATAACAGTGAAGCTGCAAACTGAGGTAGTATGACATATAAACCAAGGGAGTCTTGACTCTTCCAGAAGTTGCAGTCACTTTAGCTGCAGGATTAGTGTGTGCCTAAATTTTTATGTGATAGATTTGTCAAATCTAGGAAACTGCGACAACTGCAGCCCGACGTATCTGAGACTGACGATTGTCAGACAATTACATAATTATGCAAATCCTTGGAGTAACTCATTTATATATACTCCATACACTCCAAAAATTGGAATGCAGAGAACTTTGGTGCCTAATATTGAGAAAGTTTAGGTTCATAATCAGGAAAAACAAATCCTTGAAATCCTATATAATATATGGTTGACACTAGATAACTGACAATGACTCCAATGATTAGCTTGACTAAATGGTTCTAACTAGAAAGCATGGAATGCACTAATTATACCTCTCGCATGGCACTAGGTCTTACTTTCATCCTGGCCTTTTCAAAGTCATCAAAGGTCACTTTCAATTGACATTCTTCTTCTGACATAAACGTCCCTCCAGAACTACAACTATTAAAATTCTGAAAATTGTCTGCGATTTCTGAGCCTGTTCTTTTCAGGTGGAAAGATGTTACAATCTCTGAAGAAATAGGAAGACCTGAGTCACACGAGGAGGCAGAGTCTGAACACTCCCTTGCAGCGTCTCTAAATATTCCCGAGTGTTCATTATATTCTTCCAATATTTTGTCAGAACGGCCTTCATATGTAATATGTGTTCCACTAGAGTGCAAACCATCACAAGACTTTCCAGACACTGCATAACGCCTAAGACATACCAAGGCTGCCTCGTTGCAAAGGGCAGCTAGATCAGCACCTACAAATCCATGTGTAGCCATTGCAAGGTGATGGACTTGTAAGTCTAAAAGAGAGTGTTCCATGCCACCAAGAAGAGTTTGCAGTATATCTAATCGTTGCATTGGTGATGGCACGCCTGATCCAGCAAAAGTTGATAACTTCAGTGCGTTTAGTAAGCATTTGAACCATTTGAGTAGAATAAAGGAAAACAAAAAGCTTTTGTAGTCTAATTCTCCAACTTTCTCAATAATTTGAATACTTCTAAGCTATTACACTTCTATTAAATGAACTTGTACATTTACAATAAATTTCTTACCAACCATATCAACCATATTAGAATTAATTGTTGAAGTGTTGAAAAATGTAAATTCAGTGGTTATTTCCTCCCTTTTGGACTTTTCAACCAAAAATGCACTACCAGATGCAAACAAAATGTTCATTTTAATGATCTTTTATTGAGTTATCACTGGAATAAATGCAGATATTCTACTATGCCTATTATGTTCATACAGAATGTCAAAACCAAGAATAGCATTAGATGAATATAATCATACATAGACTTACTGCTTTTTCTATGATAATCTCTTGTATTTGAAACAAAAGTATTCATCGAATATATTTACACTTATTTCATATTACCGAAGTCAATTTCTCAGGCTCCCAAGTTTCTATCAGACATAATATCGATGAAGGTTCTAAAACATTGACAATGTAATAAAGTGTGACTAACCATTTCAAACCTAAAGCAGAAAGTGTATCAAGAAACGATTCTCAGGATAACACATATATATATTTAAAAAAAAAATCCAAAAAGAAAATAAATGAAGAAAAAGGTTATCATATAACCTATTTCAATTTCCCTGTCAAGTCTTCCAGGCCGCCTGAGTGCAGGTTCAATAGTATCAGGTCTGTTGGTAGCAGCAATTACAAGTAGTCCATATGTTCTACTAATCCCATCTATCAAATTCAACAATGTAGCAACCATTCTTTGAGATAGATCTTCACCTCCATCTCTCCGTGCTGGTGCAATGGCATCCAATTCATCAATGAACACCTGAAAAATGGAGACCATTAGAAGAAAGTCTCTATGAAGTACAACCTTGAGATCCATATCATACGCAATCAACTTTTCAACAAACCTAATATTTAGATTCAGAAAGATTTTGTTAAAAAGGTAAACAGTCTTTAGCTGTAATATTGACTGCATCTAGCTATTAGAATGCAAACAGTATAGGAATGCAGTCCTAAAATTAGTAAAATTACCTATAGAGTTGGAATATGTAATAAAGAAATCCATTTAAAACTGCTAAACAGTGTATGCACTTCCACAAACATGAAAAGGCATAATAAAGGCATTATGTGAATTTTAAAAAGGCATAATAAAGGTTAAAAACTCAGTTTTAGCAGCTGCAACAATTGAAATTTTTTTTTTCACGTCGTTCCTTTTTGATCTCTTTGTGGATATATAATCTAACAATATAACCTCTTTATATTTTTTTTCTTTCCATTTAAAACCAAAATATATGCACTATGCATTCAACTCTTGAACAGTTAAAGCAAGGGATCATAATGATGTTTCACAGCAAAAGAACATGAGAAAAGGAACAAGAACTAGGACGTATTCGAGAGAAGAAAACTAACCAAAGCAGGGGCAGCTTTGCTGGCTGAATCAAAAACTCTATGCAGTGCTTGCTCACTCTCTCCATAATTTTGACTTATAATCTCAGGTCCATTTATTTTGAAAAGGTTGACACCGGCATCATGGGCACATAGTTGAGCCAAAGAAGTCTTTCCTGTTCCAGGTGGGCCATGAAGAAGCACTCCCTTTGTTGGTCGTAAACCAAGACTAAAATAGTTACATCAATAATTACCATTTAAGGTTCAATATACGATATCATAAGAACATGTAATATATGAAAGCACATAATTTTCCATATGGTAAGAAGTTGAAGGCATAGTAATGACTATTTTATACTGCAAGGTATATATTAAATCATGTAAGAAACCACCAGCTAAACCTTGTGCACCGTGTTAATTCTCCATGTTGGCATGAAGATCATAAATTTTAATTATTTAACAATTCAAAAAGATTGCCTTAAGTTCCATAAAGATCTTTAAATTGAATTTATTAGGTTAAGATCTGAACAGATACAGACAACTAACCTCCTAAGAAAAATAACTAAACAAACACGCACATCTTACCAGAATCAAATGAACAATCATGTGAATTTCTTAAATATAAGGGATCTAAAAGATATATTGTGTATAAAATCCACAAAAGAAACTTCTAGACAGAATATAGACAGACACCGAAGCAATAGGTACATTGGATCTGGTATATGTCAGAGATCTAAATTAAGATTGAGAAAACTGAAAATACATCACCAAACATAATTTCATTACACCAACCACAATGTAATGAGCACTCATAACATGCCTTATGATTTTTGGTTAATAGTTCTCAACATTCCAAGATAGGCTATAATACATTAAAAATAAATACAAGAATCCATCAGAAGATTCAGCATCTGCTTTTATGCATTCCACTAGAAAAAGAAAAGTATGGGAGATATCTGTAAACAATGACCTGTATAATGAAGGCTGCCATATCATTGCAGTGAGTGATAATGTTCATGCACGAGAATCTCAAACTTAAAACTTATGACAATGTGCTCCAAACTTAAAACTAAGAGAGATGCACTAGGTACCAAAGCTATTTTAAATAGCTTAGTCATGCACTGACTCATGAACATTAGCCAAACAGGGAATTAATACCACTGGTCAGTAGTGCAGACAAGTATATATATATATTTTTGGGGAGTAAACAAAGTTGCAGATAAGTATTTTAAAATGTTGTAGACTGGCAGCAACGAATTTCCACTGATGTGCAACAGCACTGGGAAATAATATAATGCTTATGACGGATGGTTAACCTTACCAGCCCTCACGATAACTTCAATACAGGGCTGGACCTAATAGGAAGTTCCCGGATTGAAAAATTTGCTGTTCGAATTCAGGAAAGTGATAAATTAATCGAAATTTGGTTATTAGATGATGGGTTAGGATGGGGGGGTTAGTGTTAAAAAAGGTGGAGTGTATACTGAGAAATGAAAAGAAAAGGACCAAATAGATAAGACAAAGGGAAAGGGATATGGGGAAAAAGCAGCATTTGTACAACTGAAGGAAATTAAAGCAATGCCAGAAAATATAGTGCAAAAGAAATATTATATATCTTCTTGCCATTGCCCTTGAATGGTAAGAGTTTATACTTCTTCTGAACACTTCTAGCTGTTCACAGTATGAGTGGGAAAAGGCTCCCAAAACTAAAATTTAGACAGCTTAATAAGGTTATAGTCATTGATTAATATTGCGAATGAATCTCCTAACTGGGTCACGAGAGCACCCCTATCATTTAATTTTTCATTCTGTAGGATCTCAAACTTATAACTAACAAAATTGCTTAGGGAAAAAATTATAATCAGCATAAAACTGAACAGGTTCTAATTTATTCCTCAAGAACCTTTCTGGACTATGCATTTTTGTATATAGATTTTCATTTTAAATTAACAATCCAAAATGGAATAGTGCATAGTGTATGCCACCAAAATAGAAGAAAAAAAATGCTTGTTAAGAAAATAAACGAGAAAAATTAAGTTATACAACGTACCTTGACAGAGTATCCTTGATAGATGAAGAAATAATAATATCCTTCAACATGGCATATTCTTTAGATAAACCACCCAATTTTGAAATATTATGTTCTGCATTGGCTTTCACATTCTCAGGTTCACTTGACATATGCAGGAAAGCTCCTTCTTGCAAAGATTTAGATACTGAATTCAACGGTGAATATAAATATATTTTTGTCTCACGGTTTATGACAAAAGCATCACTCTCACAGTTGGCTGATTCAGGAGCTTTAGTATTATCTGCTGGAACATTATTAGCACCTACCACAAGGAAAAAGCACTGCTCCATTGGTATTGGGATGGCTACAAGATTTCCACAAAGTAAACTACGTGAATACAACCATGAAGCAGCACAAGTCTCTAAAAGGGCTTTAGTGCTTTCATCCTTTAATAACTCTATAATATCCAATGAATCAACAGATGAACTGTTAAAGTTGAGTGAATTCAACACTGAATCTTCACATATGGGCGAGGCTTCTTGGTTAACACTTGGAGAGCTAAGCTTTGCCTGACATGAAGGTGTCTTAGGAGATGAAACAATCCCATTTCCCAGTCGATCATGACTTTTCTTAGCAGAGGCATTCACTGTAGCAAACATGTCACCGTTCATCTTTACTCTGTCCTTAAAAGGAACCAGCGTTAAGTGCAACTCTTTGCAGGTGTGTAGTAAGGGATGACTAACTTCTTCGTTATATACTTTGTCACTACCATTTACTGGACCAATAAGGAACTGATTTTGTAAAGAATAGACAAACACAACCCTGCCTGAAGCAGGACAACCCATTGTGTATGAAAGGTTTGACGACAATCGCACTCCATTCTTCAGAACCTGAGAAAATGAAACTACTTTAGAGAAAAAGAAAAATGTAGAATCTCGGACCTAAACGGAGGCTGCAACATTGCTTAAATAAATTACTACAAATATGCATCTACCCTACACCAAGCGAAATTCCAAAAAAGTTTTTGACCAAATCTTCAAGTAAGTAATCAATTCAGGACCACTTTTAAGACAATGGCATGACCAAAAGAATAAAAAATTCCTGGAACAAAATTTATGTCAACACATTTATGGAAGAGGGTATCAAGGCACACCCAAGAAAATGTTGCTTTGTTGCATCATACATCAATATTGCTGCCTCTTCTCTGACCTCTTTTTTTTTCAGTTGCAATCATAAAATGGTAAGATAGAGCAACAAAAGGGATATTGTAACATTATTACTACTCAAACCTTACAAGAAGGAAAAACTGCAGCAAGAGCAAAGTAGTTCCCAACTTCATTAGCAGTTTGATCAAAAGAATCAATCCCAAATTGTTGAACACATTCATCTGCTAGTAAGCTGAGAGGAATACTATTTGAAAATCTTGTCCCTGGAGCAAAAAGTGACACCTACAAATGGGATTTGAATGATGAATCCAGTATATTAAATTAGCAAGATACCAACTCTTAAGTCTTATCATTATAGGAAGACAATCTAAAGAAACAAGTGCTAGTGAAAGATGCTTCAGCAACTGCAAAAAGTTTAACACAAGCCCAAAGAAAAAGAAACAAAAAAACACAGAAGGGATTAACATATGCAAACATATATGAAATCAAATTTTTGAGCAATTATCATTTAAAACTAGAAAGGAAGATGATACATTACCGATACTGTGGAACCAGGAGCAAGGGAAGAAGCAAGCATCGAAGTCTCTGAAAGCCAGATTTTACAGCCGCTGGACTTCGACTCTACATCGGTGACTCGACCAACAAAAGCAGACTTACCAATGAGTGAAGGGTATCGACTTGAAGCTTCTTCAAGAATGGTATGGAAATCTTCCTCACTAACTTGAGAATCAAAAGAGGGCGTAAGTGACGGCGTCCTAGGAGATGCAGAGGAGGGGTTAGAATTTGACAGCCTGGAGGGCGTCTTTGAATGCTTCTTTGTCTTTGACGGCATCTCTCCGCAAGAAAAATTCAGTATCTGCAAATGGGATGCTAGTCAAAGTAAGCATAACGAAAAGGGTATATTTTCGGCTTTAAGAATCATCAAAGTATTGAACACATCTTAGTTAGCAGCAGGTAAAGAGGCCTAAATTCATAATCCTTAGTGAAAATACTAGCAACTCAAGCGTTAAAAACAGCTTCTTAAACTCCTTATTACTCAATATCTAGGTTCACTTTCAAAGTATTGAATTATAATAACACTAAAAACAAAAATCGAATCAAAGCAATTTCTCATAGAGGCATTTCCTCAAATGGGTAGAGAAAACCACCAAAAAGCAGAATTTCCAGTCTCTAAATAACTTGTTGATAGTGTCTCTCTTGGTTAAACTTCTTGTTAGCCAAAAGAAGCGGCGAAAAAAGAAGTGTTGTGATTACTAACCTCTTACTTGTTTGGTTTGGCAATTGAAACGGCAATCAGAAACAGCCCACAAAATCTATTTTTCAATCGGACAGATGAGATGAAGCGTGGAGGAAAGGTCCTTCAATCTCAAGAAATTGTTTCTACGCTTGTTAAACCCTCTAGAGGGTTTTTTGTATTAAAACCGGTTGGGAAATAATAAGAAATATCCAAATTAATGGGTTGTTTGGAAAAATAGTCAAGCAGCCTAATCTTTTTGCAAGTCCCTCTCCTAAAAAGGCGAATTCTTTCTCTCTCTCCCCCTACCTCCTCTCAAACTCCCTCCTCTCCATCTCTCTCACTCCCAACTATTCCAATCACTTTTCCAGCGATGCTCTCTTTAACCCCGATCACTTTTCCGATGATGTAGTAAGAACTCTCCCTCTCACTTATATAAAATGTTGTGTTTTAAAATTTGTTAGTTTGTAATTTGAATTGTTAGGATGAATGTTACGAGGGAAAAATTTAGTGGATTTGTCGGAATTAACAGTTGTTGTTCCCAAAATGTGATCGAAAAACAGATAGATGG
>JANLJB010002538.1:0-11678 GCA_026212285.1 Bursera cuneata | reverse complement strand
ACCCGCGTACCGATACCTATTCCGTACTACAAACTCCTTATTACACATCTATAGTCCGTACCGAGCACACCTCGGTCACACCATCATATATATATGTATATATATCATCCGGTCCTAAGACCATTCAATACCTACCACTAACCCGCATGGTCATACTCACGTACGGCTCGTCCGTACCTCATCCATCTCTTCACTTACGTGGTTCAAGTATCCTATAACGTATATTCACATACCACTCGTGTCTCATAAGTCCCACAATACACGAGTACCATGTTCCCGTGACATGTACATCTCGCAACACGTGTACACCCATTACCATGTCTCATATTCCATATATCCGATCCTCTCAATACCTATCTCATCCGTTCCGTAATCCGTGGACATACGCTTATCACCCGCGTATCATCTATTCCATATTATATCGGCACATACGTATTCCTAAACTCTAGTCGTAATCTCCCGTATGGTCATACGTGATATCCCTCATCCTTAATCCTTTTCGTATATATACCATCCGGCGACACAATCATATGCGTCGGCCCGATTTACCACCTTACCGAGTATTTTCGTGAAACCGTATACGTGTCTGTAACGTCCCGATCTATCTAATCATCTAATGTGCCTATTCGTTCATCACATACAGTCTCTATTCCCTAAGCCACAACAATAAAATAAGTCTACATACATACCAAAACATAATAGAACAGTACAGTTAGGAACCCCTACCTCGATATCCGAACTATAACTCCCGGACCTCATTCTCTTTCTAACCTTCATTCGTATCATAATTCCATGCATTCTGGTGATTCCGGATGAGTCCTCAGAGTCATAGAGTCCAATCATGTAAAACCGAGAACCAGGGGTTAAAAGGATATTTTACATATCGGGGACGTTACCGTAAATCTATAAATCACATATAAACAATCAAACGGGGGTGATATCGCTAACCTAAAAACCCTTGGGGTTCCTTACGTCATCACACATGACAGGGGTGAATCTGCCAAGTCCCAAAGCTAGAGGGGGGCTACCATAGGGGTGTAACTGCCAAATGTACAAACGGAGGGGGCCGACTGTAATTAGCCATCTCCACCGTGTTTTACGATTTGTCACCGAAAAACATGATCAGCGGTCGAGAACGACGAACGGAAGGTACCACCGTGATCGTCTCGGTGAGGGGGACATGTCCCGACCATTGGCGACGGCAACCGACGGCCGGAGGTGGTAGATCGACGATTAGGAGGTGAAAGCTGTCAGAGCTCACTGTCGGCAATCCAGGCCTCAAACAGTCGATCGGAGACCACGACTGGATTTGTCTGGCTGAGACGAAGCCATCGCCACTGGTGTCGGGGGTTAGCGACGCCGGAATCGACCGGCGGTCGTTGACGTAGGCAGATTGTCCGGGCCTGATCTACGGTATTTTTGGCACCGGACGGGAAAACGGCCACCATCACTGTGCTCAGGTGGCCGAGACGATTCCATCGGCACCGACCGTGGCGGCTAACTCGCCGGGAATACGAAACATCATCGGAGACTGCAGTGAGCGCGCCTTCTCCGGTGACTGGGGGTGTTTCTACAGTTTCTTGTAACTGCTGGCCTCCTCTGTAATTTATATAGATTTTGGCTTCCAGGGGTGTTTCGTAATTTTTCAAACCTTTCTGAATTTCACAAAATCATCCCGAAACCCCGGAATCTCAAGATAAACTCATTTTCATCTATATTCCACTCACGTGGCCCTTAAAATCCATAAAACGGGCACTAAAGACGAAAAATCCGTGAACTTATGAAAATTATATTTTAGTCCCCTTTTTCCGAAAACTCCCGAAAACCATAAATACACATACGCACGACGTCATTACGTCCGTGTCATCCCGTATACGTCACAATTACGTCGTATTAAGATTTTTAACTTTGAAATCTTTCACTAACACCCCTGATCACTGTTCCCGAAAATCCGGGTTACCACAAAAAGCTAAGTTGGATCATGTGGGGTTTTACCCTCCAGTTTATTCCTATGATGAAATAGTGATGCCCGTAGGGAATAAGGATAAGCTATGCTTTTAATGATTCTTATAAGTCAAAAACTTGAGCTGAGTAATGTGAGCTACTCAATTAAAAGATCACCTATGTGAGAGAAAAGAGGGATCGCTTTTAAGAAGAATTGTATAAGGCTCAATTCTTTAGAAACTCTTGCAAAACTAGGTNGTATGTTCATGGCTAAATAAACATAACAGTGAGAACTGAATAATGTCAGGAAAGACTCCTTAGTGAGGTATACCATCATTTACATAAATGGTACAATAGTTCAAGGACATCATGTCTACTAATCAGCTAATAAACTAAATATACTTTTACAATGAAAGGTTCAAATGGTACCTACCTATCATATATAGTTTCAATCGTTGAATTCTATCACAAGGTCAAAAAATTTCGTATTCTATCAATTTCATTCAGATGAGGATTATTAGAAAAATTATATTATAAACGTAATTGGTTAGCCATTTTGGAGGTTGAATTTGAGTGGGACTCACTTTGTGTTAGTGGATTTTCTTGGTGGATTTGAACTCTCCTCCTTGAGAACTTCTGAATTATATACTTTTATGTTCAAAATGATGAATAGGTGAATGAGAAATTCTTGCGAAAAGTGACTCTATGAGGTNGAAAAAATTTAAAGAAAAATTACTTATCCTACAAGGGGAAAGTATGAAGAATCAAACTTGTTTATAAATAGTTACACATTCTTAATAAATAAGCATATGTAGTATAGAGGCTCTGTCTTGCACATATGTGTAAGGGGGTCCAAATCTTCAGCCTTCGGTTGGGATTTGGGCTCATATGCATGTGTCCTACAGAAACGAATGTCGGGTGATAAGAGCATTTTAATGCCTTTGTTAGATGCTTTTGAATTTATTATTTAATTAGTTTTTGTAGGATTTGTTTTTTAGTTAGGTTTATGTGTAATTTATTTTTCTTTATATAGGTCTTAGAAGATATGGATGATTTGAAGTACAAAGAGTAGAAGAAGGGAAGAAATACAAAAATGTGTGCTACGTTGCGGTGTGTATTAACATTGCACTGGGGTGCCATAAGTCATAAAGTATGCACCAGGGCGTAGTTCAATTATCATGCCGAGATGCTAAGTTGTTGGAATACCAAGTGTGATGGGCTAGAAAGTTTACGCCCTGGCATGGAAAATATATGACAGTTTCAGATTTTCTTATCCTTTTAGGATTAGGGCTCAATACAACATTCATAACATATATAAGCTAACTCTTCAGAACAAGAATAGAATGGTTAAAGACCCATTCCAAAAAGGGCAACCTCGTGTTTCAGAGATGAACAACGCAACAAGACGGAAAGATCGTTTCTTTGCTTCAGAATTTTACTGCTAGTTTTCATTGTTAATTTCTTAATGTCATCTTTTACATGTGTCATTTATTTTCAATTCACCGTGAACTAATTTTTTTGTGCTAAGGTTGTGATGTAGCCTAGCCTTATGGATTGAATTCTTTGATTTATTGGATTACTAGGGTTTATTTCTAAGTGTCTGATTATTTTGAATAATACTTTATACAATTGATCATTGTTTAATTGATTGCTAGTTATTGTGTGAATATTGATAAATATTTCATGGTAATTGAACCTATAATTTCACACCATAATTTACATACAAGATAGAGATATTTGTATGGGTTGTGTAGCATTAAAAAGGATAATTCATAAAACTTAATGTGTTTGAATGTTTTGAACTTAGGTTAAAGATAATTGAGTTAGGGCAAATGATAATTTTTTTAGTACTCGAGAGGAGCTTATAGATATAAATAGGAATTATTGCTTTCAGATTAAATAGCTATAGAATTCAATCAGATCATAATTAGGGAACTAATTCAAACGGGTTACGATGAAATCATAGGCTTAGCATTCATCTCATTCATACCTTTATCAAATCTTTGTTAATTGTTAGATTTCAATATTTTTATTTTTCTTAGTTTGCTAGTTAATCATCTTTCCAATTTTCATAATCTAAATAGTATAAAATCTAGTTAAAATTAGTAGTCAATTTATTTAGTTCTTGTGGCAATGATATCTTGACTTTATTACTACTTGAAGTGATTTGTACACTTGCAATTTCGCATCAACATCGGGCCGAAAAACCACTCTTCTTATTAGGCTTGGTTTGCAAATTTCTCTAAGAAACAGAAACTACACAACCTCAAACATCCTAGTGAAGAGAGGATCTATTTTAAGATTGTTGTAATTAGTTGTTTCCTAGAAAATAGATGCTACACAACCTCAAGCATCTCGGTGAAAAGAGAATTCGCTTTAAGATTATTGTAATTAAAATTAATTACTGATATATTAAATAAAAAATTAGTAACACTATATTAATAGTTATATTTATTACTATCTTAGAAATGGTTGATATGAACTTGACTCAAGAGACAACGTACACCTATGACTCAAGTGTCAATCCTAGTGGCAGTTCCGATTAACCATAGGACAGAACCAAAGATTTCTACTAGAGTAAATTTTAAAAGTTGGCAGCAAAATACGTTGTTCTTCTTGAACACCTTGAACATTGTGAGATTCCTAACTGAGGATGCTCCCAAAAGTGGATGAAAATTAGTAAGATATTCCATTAAATAGTGTGGTTGATGCTTGGAGGCATTCTTAATATTTATACCAAAACTATGTGATGAATTACTTAGCTAATTCTTTGTACAATGTGTATAATGAGAAGAAAACAGCCAAGGATTTATGGGAGTCTCTAGGCCGAAAATATAAAATTGAGGATGCGGGAGCTAAGGAATTTATTGTGGGTCGCATCCTAGATTATAAGATAGTGGTCCTAAAACTTCGATCAGTCAAGTCCAAAAGATTCAAGTGATTCTTCATGAGATTCATGTTGAATGGATAACCGTGAGTGAAATCTTCCAAATAGCATCCATCATTGAAAAGCTACCCCCTGCATGGTAGGATTTTAAGAACTACCTTAAACATAAGTGAAAGGAGATGAACATTGAAGAACTGATTGTTAGACTTTAAATTAAAGAAGATAACATAAGTTCTGAAAGGAAAGGGGTAATTTGTACATGTCTAAGGCCTATATTATGAAATATGGCCAAAGCTCGAAGCCTAAGAAGAGCAAGTCAGAGAAAGGAACAAAGCTAGGTCCTAAAAGAGGATTTGTAAGAAGCAAAAACTCCAAGGAAAATGCTATAACTATTACAAGATGGGTTATAGAGCAGCAAAATGTAGACTTCCAAAGAAAAAAATAATAAATGAAGTAAATGCAGTAGACGACTTCACTTAAGATGTGTATGAGATAGAACTCTATGTAGTAGTTTTTAAGGTAAATTTGGTCAGATCAAACCCAAGAGAATAGTGGGTCGACACTGATGCTACATGATATATATATGTGCTCAAACAAAGCATTGTTTACTACCTTCGAAACAATTGAGAATGGTGAGAAGCTATTCATTTGTAACTCTACAACTTCTATAACTAAAGAACAAGACAAAATTATCTTGAAAATGACATATGGGAAAGAGTAGACATTAAACAATGTCCTATTTGTGTCAAAAAGCCGCAAGAACTTAGTGTCCAGTTCGTTGATGAGAAAGCATGGATCCGTCTTGTATTTGAGTAAAAAAAAGGTTGTTCTATCCAAGAATGGAATGTTTGTAGGAAGGGATTATGAATGTAATGAGCTTGTTAAGCTGAATGTAATAATGGTAAAACCTAAGACAATTATTAATAAATTTAATAATTCTTTTGCTTACTTGATTGATTCTTCCATTTTGTGGCATGGTAGAATGAGACACGTTAATTATAATATTTTATGAGGATTAATTAATTTGAATCATATACCCACTTTCCAAATTGATTCCAGATATATGTGTCAGACTTGTGTTGAGGCAAAATTGACAACGTCATCTTTCTAAGGAGTTGAAAGGAACACCAAACCCCTTGATTTAGTACATAGTAATATGTATGGGACTTGAAGTTTGTACAAACAAAAGGTGACAATTAGTATTTTATTACTTTTGTCGATGATAGTATGAAATATTGTTACATGTATTTGTGAAAAAAATGATAAAATTATAGAAAATTTTATTCTCTGTAATAATGAAGTTGAAAATTAACTATCACGCCTCGTAACCCCTAATATAGGAATCCTGAGGGTGAAATAAATAAAATAAAATAAAATAAATCAAGGAAATCGTTTTAATAAAAACATTTATACAGACAACATAAACTTTTACTCAATTTTCAAAGAATAAAAGCGACTCACTCTACCTATATATAACCCAGAAACGGTCCAAGATCCTCTATCTGAGCTCTGGATCACCAACGCTAGACTCCTAACCTCGAGTAGCTGTGGAGGAAAGGATGAGCAACATAGCTCAATTGGAATTTCTATAACTACATAGTTCTATAACATTTTAATCCTCAATCATGCATTATGCAATTCACACAACATGCCCAAACATTTCCTTTATTCATTACTCATATACTTACAAATTTCAAAACAAAAAATTTCCTATATTCAACAACAACCGTTGCGACACGTGTGACACAACCACACATCTCAATCACAACAATCGTATCCATATCTATATATATCAATTTCTAATCTTGTTTTTTCCTTAGACCCTGGGCCCGCCTAAGGCCTAACACTAGTATCATACCCATAGTGTTTCCCCTTAGATCCCACTAACACATGTAGGCCAATCTAAGGCCTAACACTACTATCATATCATATGTGTTTCTCCTTAGATCCTATGACACACGCAGACTAATCTAAGGCCTAACACAGTACATTTCACATACATGTGACAAGTGTTTCCCCTTACGTCCACGATACACATGTGCACCATTAAGGCCTCACACTATACATGTGACATACATGTCACAAGTGTTTTCCTTTAGGTTCATAATACACATGTGCACCACTAAGGCCTAATACTATACATATCAGTCACATTGGGATCCTGCATACAAGGTAAGGTAATCCTTATTGCACCGGGATCTTGTACACGAGGCAAGGCAATCCTTATCACACTGGGATCCTGTCCACAAGGCGAGGCCATCCCTATACTACTGGACCACTACGTATTAGTTAGTCATCCTAAATGCCATCCGTAAGTCCCCTCGGATTCCTGTGTACCAACTAGGTTGATCCGGGGTTTGTACACATAAACCACATATGCGTTACTTATCATACACGTGTCAACCCTTAAATACCCATACTCTCATTCCTATATTCATATTCCTCTTGGATCCCGTATACCGAACCGTGTTTATCCAAGGTCCAACCTACATTTCTGACATGCCACTAATTCTTCAAGTTATCACTAGCCCATATGGCCACAATCACGCATGTTCTATCACATACGAATATACAGTCTCAATTTCCTTAACCTATTCATATCATCGTGATACGTAATCACATACGTATAGTCCGTGTCTCATCCATCCCATCACACGTAATCATCCACACACTACTCGTATCTTATCTATCCCATCACTTACGATTACATGCGTACTATCTGTATCTCATCTATCCCGTAATGCATGAACACACGTAATATCCACATCTCATTACGCATGTACACCCGTGTACCGTTTATGCCTTATTTGTCTGTCGCACATGGTCACAAACGTATCCTCTGTGTCTTGACCATCTAATCAAATACACAATCACATATATTACCGATGTCCTAGCCATCCCATCACAACCAATTACACATACATACAGGATTCCTATGCCGGACGTCCATCTGGGTTCTTAAATCGCATACATTACATACATATCACAGATACATACATAACACTGATGAACACACATATAGCATCCAATCCACATTCACATCCATTTAAAATGATATAGAAATGCGGACATAGAATTCCCTTCCTCGATACACAAACCATAGCTCATGAGTCTCTTTCTTTCTTTGTTCCTCATCTGTCTCCTAAACCCTGTTTGTCCTGGGGTCCTGGATGAGTCCTCGGAGTCACGGGGTCAAAACATGCAAAGTCAAACTCAGAGGTTAAAATGATATTTCACACTTTGGGGGTGTTATGTAAACTTACAAATCATTAAGGGTTAATAGAAAGTAACCAAATAGGGGTGAAATCGCTAATTTGTAAACCGTCAAGGGGTCTTGATGTAAAATACTATGTAGGGGTGCATTTATAACTCCAAAAATATTAGGGGTGTAAGAAAAGATGCAAGTGCCAAAACACAAAGTAGTAAGGGGCCAATTGAGATTTGCCATGGCAACTATCATTCATAGAAACTTGCTGAAAAATTGATCCACAATCAGGAACAATGATGGGAGACCACCTCCATGATTGTCTAGCCGAGACGAATTCAACGACACCGATGGTGAGGTGAGACAGCGCCAGAGAACGGAGATTAACGGCGGAGAAGAAACAAACTATATGAATCATGGGAGAACCTGTTGAGCACTTAAAAGTGTATATTTATTAAGAGTTTAAACTATCATTTTTACACTTTGAGTGTCATTAATTTGAGAAATTTCATTGTATTGAACTTAAAAATAAAATTATCATTAATTAAGATTAACGGTTATTTTGATGCATGTTTTGTAAAATAAATATAACTTTTAATCTAGAGGTCCAATTGATGTAATTCTTTTTTTTACAGATTCATAGCCCAATTCCTTACATATTTGAAGAAGAACACAAAGCCCAATCCAATACTAAATAGGTCAAAAGTGGGTGGCAATAGTAATAGACCATATTCTAGAAGATCCAACTTGACATACCTTTAGTATTTGGATCGTATCTCACAAAATACATATCCAATTACTATGATTCTAGATGATTTGGAAATATACTTCAATTATATATAACCTGTCTCTTTGCTAATATTTCAAATTCGGTGGTTAAGAAACTCCAAAATGACTTAGCTGCTATATTTGGGTCATATCTCAGTGAATATAACTTCAAATGACTTAATTCATGTTGCTTTGGAAAGCTTGTTCAATTATAGACAACTTTTCTTTTTACCATTTTGTTAAATTCGGTGGTGAAGAAACTCCAAGATGCTTTGCAAGTTGATAGAGTGGTTGGTGTGTGAGAATTGATATAGCTGCTGTATTCTGGTCATCTCTCAGTGAATATAACTCCAAATGACTTGATTCTTATGGCTATGGAAAGCTTGTTCAATTATTTACAACTTGTATTTTTTCATTTTGTCAAATTCAGTTGTTAAGATTTTCAAAAAATGGTTAAACATTGATAAGAGTGGTTGGTGGCCATAATGAATTATTATGCTAATTCCATGAATGCCTTCTCTCATTTGCCTATAAAAGGAGACTATTAGTTCATTGCAAAGACACGATTCGGTTCTAGAAAGTTTAATTTTATTTCTAATGTATTTTGTAGTTGTTATATGTCTTTCTAAACGCTTAGCTAAGGCTAGGAGTGAAATACTCATTTAGTTGTAGTTTTGTTCTTAATTCGATTTTTGTTCTTCAATGTTTTTCCTTTCAATATATTTGAATAAATATTTTTAGAGTTGTTTTATTTTGTTAAGATCCTTGATTCATTGTAGACTTATTGGCACATTGAATGCTTAAAAAATTCTTTTATAAATCAAGAACACGTTTCTCTAAATGTTATCATCAAACTGTTGAAAGGTAATTATTTTTCTTATACTTTTCTATTTTAGAAAAAATATTTTCTTGAACTAAAAATGTTTTCATCTTCCGATTGAGATAACTCTTTAGTTCATCTCAATCAAGTAATAAAAAGGATCAAACAATATTTTCTACAATTTAAATAAGTGTGGATCTCTGATGCCTTAATGTCTTTTATTTGAATATTAATCTTTCACTTGGTAAATTTTTCTTTTAAAACCAATCAACATTTCATCTACTTTTCCTTTTCTTTAGATTTTGGACAAACGAATAAGGCTCTTTAATCTTGATAATAATCTCCCTGTGGATACGATACTTGGATTCACCGAAGACTATAATTAAGATTACCTATACTTGGATAACACTTTCTAAGATGTAGTAGACGACAAAGATGCTGGATGACCAATCAGAGGCCAGATCTGAGATCTTTAGGCCGAGACAAATCAATCCCGAACAGTGGCGGAGGCTGTCGACAGCGAAGGAGGGAGAAGTATTTCGAGTACTTAAAAATTCATAGTGTCGATCCGATCGATTTGGATGTCGAACGGGGAAACGTAGGCCACCATCGAGACCAGCATGATGAGATAGTTTCATCGTCACCCATCTCGAGGCCTAGCTCATTGAGAATACGAACGGTCACTGGCATTGACAATGACGACGATTTCGGATGAACAGAGGTGTCTGTGCAGGTTTCTAAATGCTTTGGGCCACTATATGTTTATATAGTTTTGGAATTCTGAGGGTCTAATTACAAATTTTCAAACCTTCGACGTTCACAAATCCTAGTTCGAAGTCTCGGCATCTCAATGCCAACCCATCCTCATCTAATTCTCACTCATGTGACCCTCAAAATATGGATATCGGACACTAAAGATGAAAAATTTGTTTGCCACTGTCAAATATACTTTAGTCCCAAATCTAGAAAATTCTCAAATGCATCCGTAACGTCCAAATATGTACGTACACATTGTCAATACGTACGTCTCATCCAATATGTGTCAAAAACACGTAAATTTAAGATTTCAAGTTTTGAAATCTTTCGCTTACACCTCTAGATCACTGTTTCAAAAATCCGAGTCGTTTCATGAACTCAATAAAAAAGATTAAGGTACTAAAAAGTGATCGAGGTGGGTTCAAACATTAAGGTATGACCAAAGCTCTAAGCCTAAGAATAGCAAGTCAAAGAAAGGAACCAAGTTGGGTACTAAAGGGGGATTTTGAAGAAGTGAAATTCTAAGACAAATGTTGCAACTGTTACAAGATGGGTCACAAGGTAGTAGAATGTAGAATTCTAAAAAAGAAGACAACAAATGAAGTAAATGCAGTAGACGACTTTACTCAAGATGTATATGAAATAGAACTCTATGTAGTAGTCTCTGAGGTAAATTTGGTCAGATCAAACCCAAGAGAATGGTGGATCGACATTGATGTTACACGACATATGTGCTCAAACAAAGCATTGTTCATTAAATTTGACCAATTGAGAATGGTGAGAAGTTGTTTATGGGAAACTCTACAACTGAAGGACTAGCCAAGGTTATAGTGAAAAGATATATAGGAAAGAACTGACATTAAACAATGTCTTATTTGTGTCGAAAAGTCATAAAAACTTGGTGTCCAGTTTGTTGCTAAGCAAGCATGGATCCATCTTATATTTGAGTTAGACAAGGTTGTTCTATCCCAGAAGAGAATGTTTGTGGCAAGAGCTTATGAATGTAATGAGCTTTTCAAGCTCAATGTAAGAATGGTAAAGCTTAAGACAATTATTAATAAAGTTAATAATTCTTCTGCTTACTTGATTGAGTCTTCCATTGTGTGGCATGGTAGATTAAAACACATTAATTATGATATTTTAAGATGATTAATTAATTTGAATCATATACCCACTTTCCAAATTGATTCCAAACGTATGTCTAAGACTTGTGTTGAGATAAAATTGACAAAGTCATTTTTCTAAAGAGTTGAAAGGAATATTGAACCCTTAGTTTAATACATGGTGATTTATGCGAC
>JANLJB010002524.1:0-10020 GCA_026212285.1 Bursera cuneata | reverse complement strand
CCAAATAATTTTAATAAAATAAGTAAGTAAATACCTTGTTTTATAACGGTTGGTATCAACACTTAATACAAAAATTAGTCATCAAATCGATGGTTAATTTTTATTAAATAAATAAAATATTTAAAATAACTAGAGGTTGCTTACCAATCATTGGGAGTAGATCAATAAATTACATGTTTAATTTATTAATATTATTTAGTAAACCAGACCTTACTATTTTAGGAAAAACGTTATCACGATTATTTTATTAAAATTATTTAAATTTATAACTATTTAGAAAATGAAATATANTTTAATAATTAAAATATATTTCATTTATTAAATAATTTTAGTAAATTAATTTTAATAAAAAACTATATAATTTTGATAAGTAAATTGGTTTTATAATTATTTAGTAAATTTTTTAAATTTATAAAATTATTTAGTTTATAAAATATATCTTTATTATTTTTATAAAATTTTATTAATTTTTNAATATTTTATATTATTTTAATAAATAAAATATCAAAAATATCCTTATAATATTAATTAGTTTCAAAGGATTATAAAAAATGAAGTTTTTATATTATTTTATAATCAAGGGATATGTTTGTTATTTTGGATATATCAAGGGGGTGTTTATGATATTTAGCATAAATTTTACTGTAGTACCGTTAAAAATAACTAACGGTGCTATAGTATTGGGGGGGTCTGTATTAGTTTTAATTAAGTGGAATGTTAAGTTGACTAAAAGATTTAATGGATAAAAATATATTTACTTAAAAGATCATAATGCCCCGTAAACGTTAAATGATAACACAATAAAAGGGATACTTAATTTTCCCCCCAATTAAATGCGACGAATATTTTACATGTCACTGGTTTTAAACTAACAATTACCCCCCCAAAAATTAACAGCAGACTGGAGGGTAACTATGTCATTTAAGTGAAATATGACATAAACGCTTTTTGCTTTTCCCCTCCTCTATACGCCACTGACTCGCTGCCGGCTTTAAGCTCCCTCACCGGCTGCTCCGCTCGTCGCTGGGTGCTGCTTCTTTTCTGATAGTCACCTGCTGCTTCATTCCCGACTGTCGCTGGGTGATTGAGTGGGTTTGCAAAAGTAAAAATGGGCATAAATTGATGAACGGTGGAGATTCCGTGAGTTGCTGTACTCGACTGGAGTTAGAGAGGAAATGGGCATCGGGATGGATAGGATAACGAAGGCGAATGATGGTGTGTGGGCAAGTGAGCGGAAGTGGTTTAAGAGTAGGAAGCAACGGAAGGTGGATGGGGAAATTAAGCAAACAGATGGCGTGCCTTCTTCGATGAAATTTAAGTTTGTTAACAAAAAGATAATCTAAATCAGAAATGTTGTTAGATTGTATGAGTTCTAGTACAAATTATGTTTGCTTCAATATTATGCGGTGTGCAGGGTTAGGTAGTCAAGGAGAAGGGTGTTTCAATTATGAAAGGAAGGCTGCAGATGTGGGCAGTGGGCGTAGCTTGTGGGGGCAAGTAATAGTTGGTTGGAGAAATATTGCAAATAGGTGGTGAGCCTTCTTCAGTCAAACGCCAAGCAAAAATCAAACCTCCAAATCAAACACCAAGCACCAATCAAACCTAACTTCAATTCACAATCAAAGTACAATTGCCAATCAATCACACAAATCACTCCAAACAGAAAATATCAACTTCAATTCCCCAATTACAACCCATAAAAGAAAATAAAATGCTTCACTTCCGCCGTTCATCTCATCCCCTGCTTCTTCATCGCCATCAATCGATGCCGATTTGATGCATATTGCATCTCACTTTTCCTTTCGTATAAGCCCAAAAGATCAAGGCAGATTTCCTAAATCGAAATTCGGTAATTATTCTTTAATTTTATTATTGAAATGCTATGAAATCTAATTATAAGTTAGTTGGTTAGATTGTATTACCTCCTAAATAATAATTTATTTTGAACTTCAATTATTTTAATTTAGATGTAATTTTGTGTTCCTTAGTCCACGCCACGACGTAATTGTTTCCCCTGCCGCGGCACCATGTTGCTATCTCACCCTGGATTTGTGAAGTTTCGCATAGTGCCACGGCGCCGACCAATCCACACCGCGAGGCCATCTTCCTGCCCAACCACCCGAATCCAACTTTTGCCTTTTATTTTGNCCTTTTATTTTGTTTAGCTTGTTTGTAACTTGTATGGGCAATTTTGTCCTTTTATATTTTGTGTAAGACCTCCCTATATAAAGGCCACTTTCACTTCTACTTTGAAGCTTTTTGATGAATGAAGAAAACTCTTAAACACTTGTTTGTGTTGTTGAGAGAGTTTTTTTAAAATCTAGTCCAAGTTGGTGGATTTAAATAATTTATACTTGAACCCAATTTGGTAACCAATTATCTAGTAAATTTATAAATTTTTTTTCTTTTGAGTTGAAATTGTTATTATTGTTGTTGAAGAAGTTTATGTTATTTATATTGAAGGCTTAAATATTCAAGTTAAGCCCACACCTACAAGCTTAAGCTTTTAGGAAAAGTGGCAAACTTAACATGGTATCAGAGCCATAGTGACCCAACAGTCCAGGTTCGAATCTCCTCCGTGTTATTTAATTAAAAAAATAAAAAAAAGTTATTGTTTGGCCTACTTGTAAGACCCGTTGAGGTATGTGAGGCTCGATTCGGTCCACGTTGNNAAGTGCACGTGAGGCCCTTGCACGTGAGGGGGCGTATTAGAGGCTTAAGTATTCAAGTTAAGCCTACACCTACAAGCTTAAGCTTTTAGGAAAGTGGTAAACTTAACATAGTATCAGAGCTATAGTGACCCAACGGTCCAGGTTCGAATCCCCTCCGTGTCATTTAATTAAAAAATAAAAAAAGTTATTGTTTGACCCACTTGTAAGATCCGCTGAGGCATGTGAGGCTCAATCCGGTCCACGTTGCAAGTGCACGTGAGGGGGCGTATTGAAGGCTTAAATATTCAAGTTAAGCCCATACCTACAAGCTTAAGCTTTTAGGAAAAGTGGCAAACTTAACAATTTATTGGAGAAGCTTTCTAGCTTGTTGTTGAAAGTGTTATGTGTGTTGTTTGTGATGAAGTGTTGAATATTAAATTAAATCTTGTTCTTGTGTGTGAAGCTATATTGTGGAATCTAGTCTTTATTGAGAAGATTTATGTTGTTGAAGAATACATGGTTAATGACATCCCATTGTAGTTGTATGTTAGTATGTTGAAGATGAGGATGTGTTGTGTTGTTTAGTGTTGATTTGAGGTCATTTAGAGGGGGTAAAATAGGAATCCCAAATTTGAAATTTGAAGGGTAGAAAAATCACTCTAATGTATGATGAAACGCATCCCTAAATGCATCACATTTCATCTCCAACTCCAATTGAGTACAACAATCTACAGAATTGGAGGAGACGTGAGAGGGAGTCAATGGCGTAAAAAGGAAGAGGAAAAGCAAAAGAGCATTTATGTCATATTTACTTAAATGATGTATTCAATCTGTTAAGTTGCCATTGACTTTTGAGGGTCAGTGTTAGTTTAGAAATTGTAGGATGGAAAGTGTTTTCATCGCATTTAACTGCAATACAAATGAAAATATTCCCATAGTAAAATGTAAAGTTTTATAATTATATTTTCCACTAATATACACCAGTTTAACCGACTAGAAACGCGGTACCACAAATATCTATCAATCACAGTATAAATGAGATCTTATATATATATATATGGTCAGGCTATTATGATTTAATTTTTTTAACTTAGTTTCAAACACTATTTGATGGCCATTGATTTTTTTAATCTAACGGTGAAAAGAGTTACTGAGGTGACATTAGAAAAACTGTTTTTTAACTTCTATTTTTTGACTTTATTAAATAATATATATATATATAACTCTATTTCAATTTCTTCATATCAATTATATATAATTGGGTGTAAAAAAGAGAGAAAAATTCATAAGCCAATTGTTTTTTCAGTTGATGAAAAAGACGATAAAGAAGAACAAGTTAGGTTGATTGCACTTAGGTAAAAAGATAATTGAATGTTGGAGGTAACTGAGTATGAATAATTATAATAATATATTTTTTAACTTATTTTTTAATCATTAGATTAAACTTAGATGAAGGGTGGATAGTTGATGTCTAAAATTAAGTAAAAAAAATTAAAAATTAAGAATCTCACAAAATCTAATGATTAAAATTGAAAATAAAAAATTATATTTAACAATGTCAACTCATCCAGCATCTTAATCATTATATTATATAGATCAATAACCATAAATTTGGATATACATATCAATTACTTTGAAGAACATTAAAAAGAAAAATCATTATTTTTTAACTCTTTTTCTTAATCATTGATTAAATGGGTATTTACCAATTAATGCTAAAATTTTAGTTAAAATTTTTCAATTAGTTCAACCTTTAGCTAGTTTCTTTGAAAGTTGTGTATAGAGGATTTAAGGCTTAAGATTATAAAGAAAATTAAGATATTTTACTCACCTCATTTTATCTTTAACTTTTGATGTTTTGATGACACGTGAATTTTAATATCAATGGATGATTAATATGAACATTTCTCATCTAATTATAACTTGCGATTTTAATGAAATAACATTAAATTCACTGACATAGTTACGCATCAAACTAATTGAAACCAATCAAATAACAACAATTAATTAATAGGTTTCAAATCTCAAGCTTCGAAATTAAATTTCACAAGTACTATCACTCAATATCATTTCCAGAACATGAATGTCTTCTGTACGTCAAACCACATAATTTTAAAAAGCTATCCATCATAAACACCAACCACATTTGGGAATAGTAATATTTTCTAAATTTTTTAACAGGCATCGCACCTAAAATTGAACTGATGAAAGTAATCATCAAAAACACCCGCACAACCTCCCAAAGAATTTTAAAGGTTTTCAACATTCCATTTAATATAAATTAATATTAATACTCCAAAAAATAACATTAACCTCCAAAAAAAAATAATTAGATTATTATCTTTATATGTAATTTAACAATAAAATATTAAATAGACATAAAATTATACTTTTACATTCAAAATCAACTCTAGCGTTTCTCCTATCTCTAAGTTTGCCACTTTTCTAAAAGCTTAAGCTTGTAGGTGTGGATTTAACTTGAATATTTAAATCGGGCACGTGCAAGGCCCTCACGTGTACTTGCAACGTGGATCGGATCGAGTCTCACATGCTTCAGCGAGGATTCGAACCTAGACCATTGGGTCACTAAGGCTCTGATACCATGTTAAGTTTGCCTTTTTTTAAAAGTTTAAGCTTGTAGGTATGAGCTTAACTTGAATATTTAAGCCTTTAATACTCTCCACCTTGCTCCACTCTTTAGAACGAGTAAAACATTAGCATATTACCATCATTACTGCATCACCACCCCTGCAACCTACCATAGGATCATCTGTGTCTGCTCTTGGGTTTGAGCTTTGGGTTTTGGTGGAGGAGAAGAAGAGTAATTGAGTTAATTGGAAGTTGTCGAGTCTGTTAGAGTGAGACTCCCAACAAGAAACCTAAATCCCACCAAAGACTACAGCGACTTAAAACATAAAGTACAACACACACTCACAACCACACACAACCATCACCCATGAATCCTAACCCATCAACCAACACCAATGACAAAAACACCACAAAATATCGATCATATCACCAACAAAATTTTAATAGCAACCAGCTGTTAAAGATTCCAGCATGTGGGTAGAGAGGAAACAGAGAGACTGAAGAGGATTTTAGCATATGGGCAGAGATAAATGTAATGGATTCCAACTTACAATGGATTTTGACATTAAATGGATTCTGACGTGTTTTGGAAATCCCAGGGATGATCGCTTCTTTTGCTTGGGGCTGCCAGCAATGAAATTAAAAAGATATGAATATTTCTCATCTAATTACAACTTACGATTTCAATGAAATAAGACATTCAACAACATTAAATTTCACTGACATACGTCCAGCATCAAACTAATTGACACCAAACCAATAACAACAATTAAATAACAGGTTTCAAATCTCGATCTTTGAAACAAAAATCATTAAATTTCACAAGTACTATCACTAAATATCATTCAAAGAATGTATTAAGTTTCTTGGCAAATTATAATTAAAATCTATCTACCATTCAGCATCGTTGCTTTGTGGATACAGTAAATGCAAACACCTACCACATTAAGTAAAATCAAGATATGCATTTATTATTTGTACATCTACTATGGAAATTGAAGACAAATCACCAGCCTTGCAGCTCATGACGTATCTAGGATTGCGTCAAAGCCTTGCAGCTCTCTCCAAAGCACCAGTTTAAAACGTGGAAATTGTTAATCCTCTCCTAACCTGTACAACACTACAAGAGTACTCTTGACTACTCGTACAAGCCTGTACTAAAAATGTCTAGCAAAGAAACGACATTAGGTGAAAGAAATGAAGGCAATATTAAGAATGTCCCAGAGCCGGCGATCGTTTCTTCCGCCTTATACTTCAGGAACGGTGAATCCATGTTGGTGGATAAAGCGGGGTCTGCAGGAAACCGGCCAGTGCTGATTGATATCCATGAGAAAGACAGCAAGCCTGCTGCTCCAGCGTCTTCACATTTGGGACCTCCTATACCAACTGATGATAAAGTGTACCATGTAAGAAATTAATTTAATCTTCATCAATTTTAATTTATAATTTACTTCGTATATATGTGCCTATTACATTTCTCAGTTGATCTCTACAAATACTAAGATGATTATTAGGGATTGTTCAAGAGTTTGAAATAAAAAATTCATATATCTAGCAATATTTTATTTTAAAAGTTGAATTTTGTATTTATTATTCTCATATGTCTGTTCTTTATTTGAAAAGAATCAATTTTTTACGTTATTATGTACGAAAAGTCTAATAGTAGAAATTTAATCTCAGATCTCCGTCAAATCGCCGTTATTTGCTAATGGATATCTTGAACCAGAAAGAGAAGAGAGAGAGTATTCAAGGGATGAAATCCACGTAGAGGAAATGAATGACAGTATAAAGGAGAAGTTTAGATCCTTGCGTGATGCTTTAGTTATGGAGGAACGGCGCCAACCAAAGATACAAAAGGTTCCATTCATCCTACTTCGTGACAACAACAATTTTAAAAAGTATTATGAGCCAAGGATAGTTTCGATCGGTCCTTACCATCATAGAAACTCAAATCTGAAGGTAACAGAAAAAATGAAACTCAGATTTGCTGCCCAATTCGTCGAAAAAAATAAATTGTCTGGAGAGTTTCTATATTCGGAAATTAAGAGAAAGATCAAGGATTTGAGAGATTTCTATGAGGAGACGGCAGTAAACCCCTTTAATGATGATCAACTTGCTTGGATGTTTTTTGTAGACGGGTGTACAATCCTTCATTATATATATTGTGCCACAATACATGAAACTGTTACTAAAAGCTTGAATGAACTGAGGATAAAAGTTGACTGCTTGACATTGGTACAGCAAGATTTGTTCTTATTGGAGAACCAACTTCCATATCAAGTCCTCGAGTTGTTAATGGACTGCTTAAAGGAAGAAAGAGATGAGATGGAGAAAACAATCGAAAAGTTCATCTTTGAAAGAATCAAGGCACCAAAGGAGGAGTATGATGCGCAACAGGCGCAGGACCAAAATAAAAGTTATCAACCCATTCATCTTCTTGACCTTTTACGGACAAGACTTCTTCAATCTGGTAAGGAAGACCACGTATCATGCTCCAATGTACAATGCCTATTTAAGAATGTGCTTGAGTTTATAAGTGAGCCACTTGATAAATTTCAGGATTTTGTTGAATATATAGGTAAGGTATTTGAGAATTCATCTTCATCACGTAATGAATCTCAGGATTTGCACTTTTTTCGTAATGTTAAGGAGCTTAAAGCGGTAGGGATCCGTTTGAAGCCTAGTAAAACAAGTCGTTTGACAGACATTACTTTCAATCTTGGAACCTTAAAGCTTCCTCCAATCAGAGTGGACGAATTAACGGCATCCAAGTTCTTAAATTTGATAGCATATGAAATGTGTCCAGATTTTGTCAATGACTTTGGGGTTTGCTCTTATATAGTCTTTCTTGATGCATTCATTGATCGAGCCCAAGATGTCAAGCAATTGCGAGACAAGCAGATACTTCACAATGCTCTTGGTAGTGATGAAGAGGTTGCGAAACTCTTCAATGTAATAAGTACCAACTTAGTGTCAAACAGTGAAAAATATGTAGATGTCAAAGGTGCCATTCAGAAACGTTACGACAACAAAGTAGTGACTTGGATGGCTCAATTCCATCACAAACATTTCGAAAGCCCTTGGAGCGTGCTTGCTTTCCTTGCTGCAATTGTAGCACTTACTTCGACTGTTATTCAGTCAACGTACACAGTCCTGAGTTATCACAAATAGGAAACTTCTACTCTTACCGCATCCTTTATAAATTATCTTCGACTTGGTAACCTCTCCCATGCTTTATCTTTTTTTTTTTTGAATGTGGCTCTCTACCTATAATAACTTGATCTTGTTGGTACTGTTGTTTTCTTCATTTTCTTAAATGCGATCTAACTGTGTGGTAATGTAAGGAAATTGATAGTAACTTATCTCTAATAAATGTTGATTGTGGTTCTAGTGGCATAATTGGTCCTGGCTCATGTTTCTTCTTATTTCATAGTCTGTTTCAATAGCCCTTGGAATGTAATTAATTGTTTTGAGTGTTGTTCAGTCGACTTACATAGACTTAATTAGATTGTTGCAAATAAGAAACTTCTACAGCATATATATCCTGGTATACATATGTATATAAACCTTGAATGTAGTTCTAAGTGGCATGATTGGTCCTCGTTGTTTCTTCACGATCTTCTTAGTTTGTATGCTCTAAGGACTCGGTAAACACGTAGGCGTTATATGGACCTATTGATTAATAAAAACGGGAGAGAATTTGGAAAGCCTAAGAACAGAACCTGTGGGAAGGAGACTGGCAAATGGGCTATTCCTCTGAATGATTATCTTACTGTTGACCTTTTTTTTCAAGTAGGAAAAACCTACATACAAAATTAATCAGAATCTTTTGAGTACTGTAGCATTTTTTTCCTGAAGGCGGCCGGGGCTTGGTGCTGGTCTTGGAGGCTTGTACTCAATTCTCTGTTTTGTGTCTAATTTACATCATCCTTCTCCTTATTTTCCTCAGGGTCTTCCACAATTCTTTTGTGGGAGGAACATGCATCTTTGTTTGTGATTAAAAAAAAAAAAGAAATTCTTGTTTCGATTGTAACGAATAAGTTGGGATATAGTCTATCTTTCTTTCAAAGAAATAATTATGAATAGAGTAGAGTAATAATGACTACTATCAATTGATTTTATTTTGTTAGATTGAAACTTAAAAAAGTAAAAGTTAAAAATATATTAGTATTTGGAGAGAGTACCCTGGCGGCGAATTGCAATGCTAGTCAACTGAATTTTTGGCTATAGTCTGCTCCAAACGGCAACCAGCGTTCCAAATTGACTCATTTTAAGTCCAACAGGCCAAAGACTGCAAGTTGCCATGAGATATCGGACCCACGTTCCTGCTCATAACTGAGACGCCAGAAGATAAGATCTCTTGTCCGATTCTCCGTCTCCCCTACTATAATAGATAACAAAGAAACAAACAATCCCACTTCAACCATAATATTCATATAAACAATTTAGTGAAATTTTAAAAATGTCTATCAAAGAACCACAAATGGGAGAAACAAGTGCAGGCAGTAATAGTATGAACGTCTCCGTCTCGGATTCTGCCGTCAACTTCATGAGTAGCGTCCAGCAACCGACAAAAACAGTGGCGGCCATGCCGTAATTCTTGATGAGGTGCAGTTATTCATAATTAACATCCCAGCTGAGAAAGACCCCAAGCCTGCTCCTCCAGCTTTTTTCTATAGAATTCCTAAAGGGGTCCCGTAAAGTGTTGGGAATTCTATCACTCCTTGAAGAACACCCTTGGATTGATGCCGACAAAGTAAACCCAAGTTGGGAACTACTA
>JANLJB010002520.1:22648-35908 GCA_026212285.1 Bursera cuneata | reverse complement strand
GAACTTGTAGATATCAGTTAAAAGCATTATTGGCATGCAATACAACACAAACAAAACAATTAGTCGGCCAAAAGTGTCAGGGGTATTTATGGAACCAAAAGTGCATTGGTTTCAATTTCTACTGAAGGTATAAATCGAAGATTGGCATTGTGCAGAAAATATATAAATAAATAAAAATAAAAAATCATATTTGAAAATTAGAGTCTTACCGAGACCAAAATCTCCGATTTTAATATCATTGCGAGCATCAAAAAAGATATTATTTGGGGTTAAATCCCGATGAATGATTCCTTGTCCATGTATGTGCGCCAAGCCTTCTACAATTTGGCGAAACAGATGCCATGCCAGTTCTTTGTCAAATTGGTTGTATGATTCAAAAACCTGGCGGAGAGTCCTTCAAGCCAAGAGGAAGAACAGAGAGAGAGAACATGATTAAAATGTATAGCGAAAAGGAAACATAAAAAGCTATAAGCACCAGCAAGAATCATTGAGTAAGGTGGAGCTGTGAAACAAGTACATTTACCTATA
Source organism: Bursera cuneata (assembly GCA_026212285.1). Taxonomy (NCBI): domain Eukaryota; kingdom Viridiplantae; phylum Streptophyta; class Magnoliopsida; order Sapindales; family Burseraceae; genus Bursera; species Bursera cuneata. Next base: position 35,380 of record JANLJB010002520.1, on the reverse strand, counting down.
GGAAATTACCTAATAGTATTTAAACTCTGATATACACAAATTTACTCATGTATAATTCAACACAGTTGAGCAAGAAGAATAACCAAAGTTGCGCCTAAAGAAAATAAAGGGAACCAGTGTTTTACCTGGGACAATATTCCATTTGAATATATAGATATGTCGATTCAAGCTTATTCTCCTGGCCAGGGATATCAGATGAGCATCCAGCTCTGTAGCTAAATGTGGAGCTTGCTGCAGTTTCTGAACCCCAAATGTTGTCCCCATCAGAACCAGCAACTCCTGTTTCAAACCATGCCTGGGAGTTTTTACATACATTAAAATCAAGATAGAGGTATAACTATCAATCAACCTATCTTTTACATATACCCCCACCCTCCTTCCATGTCTAAAATTATGACACAGCTACTGGACCACTATATCAATACAACTTCAAATGGAATATTATGTATCATAATCAGGTATCTTAATAGCATATCAGATTTAATATAAACTTTTTAGATTGTATGAATCAAAAATTGTGAATGGGAGCAGACTCAATAATCACTAAAATATGTGGTCGCAACAAAGGGAAAGAAAGCTCTCACCTGATAGTAACGGACAACATGCTGATGCTGCAAACGAGAAAGTGTTGCTACTTCCCTAAGTACATCACCATATTTGACATACAAACAGATTTTAAAATGATATCCAAAATAAAAGTTTACAAGAATAGTAGGGGAGAGTATGAGAAAGAAAAGGCCAAAACATAAACTAGGTTCATTCAATTTTCGACTGAAAAACTATGGTGTAACTAGTCAGTGAACAGCCAAATCAAATTTAATGATCAAGACTACTGTGGCCACCAAGACAAATGAGTGTATCATAGAACAATAAGGAAGATAATCCAAATGGCTATCTGAGATTGAAAACGAGCACAAAATACTTGCAAAATAAAGTTCCCATGATATGTAATCCGATGGACTACTGGCTTAGCTTTCTTTCTTGTACCTTCGTTTCTAAGCAATAAAACTGCAAAAGCAACAATGGACCAGATGTCCACTACAATGAAACAGAACCCAACTGTCATCTTGTTTAAACTTTATGAAGACAAACAAGTATCTTTGTAATCTAATATTACAAGTACTATTAACATATAGGATGATAGGAATGTCCCAAAGCAAATATAAAATAATTTATTCACAATGTATAACAACATAATTACAACCTCTTACATCATAATAATAAATGGATAGTAACTAGAATTACTGTTCAAATGTTTATATTTTATGGATCAAATGAACAAGTGTCAAAAACAAATTTGTTATGTTACAAGACTTAGTACAGTTTAAGGTGATAAATTTAAATTTTTCCAGATTAATAAATTTACCTCAATATCCGGTCATTAACAGGCAAGCTCTTATCCTTGAGGCGAATTTTTTTCACAGCATACTGCCTTCCATCTAGTTTATTTTTGCATAATACAACATGGCCGAAACCACCATGGCCTGTTGCCATTGTAAAGGAAAACTGTAAGTAGACATAAACACAAGACAACAAGCAAACGACATATTTCATATTTTTTACACATTCTTTTTAAATGATTGGGATTTAATAATAGCATATTTATTATCAATGCTAGATTTTTTTTTTTTTTTTAATAAGAAACTGAAACTATAAAATTGCATTAGACAAAAAAGCTATACAAGAGAGGAAAAGCGGTCCACTAAAGTAGGACTAGCCTGAGAGAACCAAAACCATACAAAAACATAATTCAATCAACCCTATTAAAAAAGTTAACCAAAAACACGTTAAATCAACAAGTATAGCTCAGAACTCCCTGCCAATTTAAATGATTAAAAAAGAAAGAGGTGTCATAAAATTATTTTTCACACAAGAACCGAAAGAGAAGCTAAAAGTCAAACTCTAGTCCACAAAAAGTGGATGCCTTCTTTTGTAGTATCTTCAAACAATCTTCTACTCCTCTTAATCCAAATTACCCAATAAACTGTCATAAAAACACACTTCCATATAACTTCAGCATTTTTGTTTTTTCCAAAAACATCCAAAGAACTTTGTGAAGAAGGATTTGCAGGAGATTGGAATGACCCAAAGCAGACTGAATTAATTTGTGCCAAAAACCTAATGCTAAGGGCAATAAAGAAATTAGTGGCCTATAAACCCTAAACCCTAAACCCTAAACCCTAAACTTTACTCACTACCTTTACACATAACACACAAGGGGAATTCAAATAAAAATTTTGTAGAGGATGAAAATGCAAAAATGGTATAAAAATTTGTGTAAAAAATAAGTTGCCATGATTCTCCCTACGTATAAGTCACCCCACATAATGGTTTCTGTATAAAACTATTAGAACTTCAACCAATAAATATACAAAGAAGTGGTGTCCAAGAAAAGGTAATGATTCAATTTCTAAACATGCAAAAACTTTAATTCAGCAAATTTACTAGTCAACTATTAAGAATATCCATAAAGTGTTATCCAACTATACGACTATCTTTACTTTCAAAGTGACATCTGAACTTTGATAAAATTTTATTATTTCCAGAGAAACTTCAAATAACAGCAATCAATTTATCATACCTGAAAAAATCCACTTAAACATATAATTAAACTATAAGAATATAATATCAAATTAATCTATTCAGTTTTTAATTTTCAGAAATAAATTACAAGATTGAGTAAAGATTGATACCAAGAGGTTGTAGCTCCTCAAAGTCATTGAGATAGCGAGAGCTTGGAAGAGATGCACTGGGCCCTCCAAAATCCAAAGCAGGTTTCCAAAATTGAGATACTCTGGATGAAACCTAGGAAATATTAATAAAAGAAACAAAGTGAAACAATATTTGATCAGTCAAGTGGCAAGAAAGAAAGGTTATAAACAAAGAAAAAGAGTGACAAACCATATGTTGACGGAAAACATGATCAAAGGTTTTGTTAAAAAGTGAAGCTGGTTTAGAAGCAAAATCCCGCACCCATTCTGAAAAGATCTGAACAAATAATTAGAAAGCATAGCTAGTTAATCAAAAATAAGACCAAGAATTTTTAATTAAGCAAACTTTTTTTTTTAAAGAGATTAAGTTACATACACCTAGATTGCATAACTCAGCGGCTATTTGTGGCAAAGCATCAGTCAATGGTCCTTTAGAAGCACAAGCAAGCCGAAGAAGATGAACCTGATGCAAAATAAAGTCAACACTAGCCCATGACTTGGATTAAACTCTACACGTAATAAAATGGTAAGAGAGCATATGAAATGACCATTATAAGATCTTTTTCAACATTTTGAGACGCTTGACCTTGACCTAAGGATGCAGAAGACAATTTGTCTGAAGACTCACTTTCAAGATCACCATCATTGTCATCTGTTCTATGCCCCTGAAGAAAAAATTCCCACAAAGGCATTCAATATGTATAGAGTAGGAATAAAGGTCACCACAAATATAAGCCCTCCCAAGACAACTATATGTATCAAATCAGAGTAACAAAGAAGTTGGCTTCATCACTTCATAAACCACCCTTGGTAATGAGGTATCATAAGTCTCATCTATGCCAATTCGTGATCCATTTGCGGACGGATTTAAAATTTACACCAAAGGTCGACTTAGCTTCATAAATTATTACCAATTTGTTATTGATCTTTCTCTTCACAAATTTGTTTCTCATTCAAGAAAAAGATGGAGGCTACCATATTTAAAAAAATAAAAATTATAAAAAAGAAGAAAACAAAGTTATTATATGTCATTTCCAAGATCAAGTAATTAATCACAAGCTCACATTATAGCAATAATCATCACGAGTTAGGCCCTTTGGCGGAGGGAAGAAAGGTCTTGTTTTGTGGAACTATGCAAGGATGGTTGTTTTCTGGGTGGTTTGGTTAGATATAAACTAGTGGATTTCTTATGATCATTTGGAAGAAAACATTTCCTTGACAAAGTTCAATTTTAGACATCTCTTTGGGCTTCAATGATTTTTAATTTTTGAAGAATTCCCCCATTCTTTCCGAGTTGTTTCTTCCTTGTTTGGGGCACTAGAGGTCGTTTTGGGGTTTTTTCTTGGTTGCTCTAAGGCTCTTTTAGAATGTCCTGATTTGGTTTCTTAGTGATTTAGAGGTGTCTTTTTGTTGTTTTTGTCAATGCTAAAGGAGGTCTTTTTCTTTATTTTGTATATCTTACAATTAAACTCCATAAAATTTTTGTTTCTTATAAAAAAAAAAATATGAGGCAGACTCAATCAAATTTGACCCATCTTTCTTCTACTACTAAACTAAGAACTAGTTTTCTTCATCATCAATTCAATCCCCTTTTACACACCCACATATCAGTATCTACAGAGGAACAAGACTTATATCTCATGCATACGAATTTGATCCAAACTACAAAACAAATTCATGAGTTTTCGAGATCTATGGTGAGCTTTGAACTTGTTTGTGCTCTTTACCGAAAATCCAATTATTTTCATCTTTCCTCTTCCCCTACCTTTTATTTATTTAAAAAAAAAAAAAGTATAACCTAAGATCATGTATGTGTCATAAATTGAAAAGTGAAAACATATAGTTAAACTATTCAAAAGAAAGATCACCTAAGATATAATCGAGATACATCAATCTCAATAAGTGTACAAAAACAATATTTGTATTTAAATCTCATCAAGAATGTTGTTTGCAAAAGGGATATATATATGTTCATCAGAATGGCAGCTACATAACATGACTAATAATAATTGGTTAGTATTACAAGTTGTAAGAGTAACATGCAATATGACAATCTTAGCTCCAGTTTATGCATCCAAACAAACAAAGACAACCAAAATATGCAAAACACTCACCTCATTCTCGCTTTTCATATCATTGTCTACAAATTCCTCCATTCCGGATGTACTTGAATCAGTAGTAGATATGCTCTTATTGTACTCTTCATTCCCTTCTTTAACAGTAACCAATTTGGTAGTGGGGGAAGATATTGGACCTTGCTTATCTTGCACTATCAATGGCTTTACATTCTTATCAATTTTTTCCCCAAGAACCTCACATCCAAGTTTTGAACCATCTGATGTATGGGATTGTACAGAAGAAACTATCCCCCTGTTTTCATCCATTCCAAGACCCCAATGCCATGACTCTCCAAAGCCACTGAAGAGATCTATGAAGCCATGAACAAAAGGTCCCCTAGATGAGCCACTCTTGTTAGTTGATACAGCAATATCCTTAACAAACTGGCTGCTGGTATCTGTTGTTGAACTTAAGACCTTCCAAAACATAATTATAAATCACAATCATGCAACAAAAAAATATAAAAAGGAACAGGAAAAAGACTCTGATCATTGAAATAACCATAGAAAAAATTTTAAATCCTATACATATAATCTGCTCTCATATCAAAAATAGATAAACCGAAACAAAAACTTAAGTTTTGGCTTCAATGTGCTAATCTTAGAAAGATCTTTCCTGCAAACCCCCATCTCCACACAAAATCATCAAACTATTGATCTATCCAATGACTCATCCCGACAGGATCTACTTCAAGGTTCAGTCTACCCAATTTCTATGTGATCCCAAATTGTTTGTTTGTTTTGCTTTGTTTCAAGCTTCTCATGCATCATCATCAACATACAATATAGGCTTCTCATACAATAGGCTATTTCCATCAGAAACAAGTACATGTAAGAATAAACCACTAGTTAAAAAAGAGAATGACTTAGTCCATGATGAATAAAAGTGAAATATAAAGAGAGGCTGCCATAAAGTTGGAAGGAGAAGAGAATAAAAAATGACATAAATGAAGTAAAGTGTGAATAGCATGTAATAATGATACAAGAAGTATCAATCAACTTCAAACAACAAAACAATCAATTTCTAAGCAAAAAGAACTGCTCAAATCAGATGAATGCAATGGATAACTTAGAAATTTAAAACAACAATTGACAGCTATCTGAAACAAGGACAACTATATAACAGCAAAGCTTACAGAGTCATTAGACTGGCCCACTGGAATGATTTCAGACAGGAATTCTTGAGCAGCCTCCACCAAATTGAAAATCATTACCCGTCCTTCTCGAGCATTTGAGTTTGCCTATAACAAAGAAAATTAAAATGAAAGAAAGTTAAATTAGTCACAAATATTAGTTGATGAAAGATAACCACCAATACATAAAACGGTTAACATAAGAAAATTTCGGCTACAAAATTCATGAAGAAGCACATAAAACAAGAAGTCATCCAATACCTGATCTTGAAGGAGATGAAGAAGATCGTCTGCTTTGCTTTTTGTCAAACCTTTCTCAGGAGTAATATGTAGCTTTGGGCACTTGTAAGGGTATCCTGGTAAGCACCTGATAGAAAAATGAACAGAAAAGAATCATAACAAAAATTATGCTTTGAGAATAAGGAAATCACAAAATGCCACAAGACGAACCTCACTATAAGAAATGCAGAAACATCTAGATCTTCAAAACCCATATCCTTCGAGTAAGGCCTGCTCAAATTTGAAAATCAAGCACAAATGAATCAAGGAGAAATAATAGCTCTTGAATGTGTTTGAGGTGACATGAGAATAACGGAACCTAAGCTTGATAATGATTTGAGGAGGAGACCCTGAAACATTGCAGTCTTCTTGAAATATTGCACACCTATAAACACAAGAAATCTTTACTTTAAAAAATAATAATAATAATAATAATACATTAATAAATTTAAAAAGAAGTACGCATCATAATAAAAATACTTCTACAATATCTCAATAATATGTGCAAAAGTAATGTCACCTAAGCAGGATCTTTGAGCAATAAGTACAACCATATCCAGAGTTAAGGCAGAGTTTTTTCTTTCTTCTTTTTGGTTGGGATTCGGAATCGGCAGAGTAATATATATTTCATAGATTATTAGCAAATCTAAATTCCTAAACTAAAAAAGAAATTTCACCAATTTTAAAGAACAAACATAAGAAAAAATAACAAAATGTTCGTGCCAATGCTGGTATTCCAAAGTGTGTTTCTACTCTCTTCCTGTACCCAAATGCAGGAAAAATAAAATAAAATTAATAAATAAGAGCCTTTTTTTTCTTGTTTGTCAAGACAATGGTGTGTTATGTATTAAAAAGAAGCAGAAAACGCTGATCATCTGCTCATCCACTGTCCTACTACTTTTGGAGTGGGATTTTAAGCTTTTAGGAAAGCTAAATTAATCTGGTGGGTGGAATCCTCTTCTTCTACCTATATGCTGTTGGAGAAATTTCAGCTTTCGGAGGCGGGAAATAAGTGTCCGTTTTATGAAGATGTGCGCTGTTGGCTTTATATCGGGTCATTAGGCTTGAAAGCGATAGCAGTTGCATGGGATAAAGTTCAACTTTCGGCATCATGCTAAGAGTACCAATCACCAAGGAGTTCATACTTCATAGACACTCCGCATTTCTTTGTTATCCATAATTAGGAAACAATTATCTTTCTCACGATTCTAGTCGTAATATTCTGCATAATTTTACCAACATTTTGATAGATTTAGATAACATAATCAACGAAAACACAGAATAGCAGTCTCTTCAAAGTTCAATCATTGACAAGTATCCGATCCGAAAAACCAAAAGGTTTTCTCATTTTAATCTTTCAGCAGAATTACTACCCCTTTCATCAGTTTTTCAGTTTCAATTCAAAACCAAGAAATTGTATGACTTACAATGCAGTGATCTCCTCGGAGAGAAGCTCATTATCATCAGCAGTATCAGAACAGTGATCTTTCAGTTGAGCTCTTCCCTTACTTCTCCTCCCACTACCTCCTCCAGCTTTCTTCTTCTTCTTCTGCCCCATTTACATCAAACAACTCTCTTTCTGTCTCTCAATGTGAATACAAGCCAACACAAGTCACACAAGTCCCTCTTGGGACTTTCTTCAAACACCTTAAACGCAACAAAGAGTACGCAGAAACATATTAATCTTGGCAAACCCAAGAAGAAACCCCTTTTCAGTCGTTTATTGACTGACCTTAATTAATGGAAAATAAGCCAGCAATCAAACAAGGAGTGAACAGTGAAGTATTAGAAGAAGAAAACAAAAAAAAATCTATGAGGATGAGGATAAGCTTGAGAAGACTTTGAAAATAAAAATTGATTAAGAATTCAATGTGATTGATTGTTATAGAACAAACTACAAAGATTACGTGGATTAATTTGGAATTAGCTTACTGGAGATTATGGAGCTGGTGGCGCAGCCTGGCGCTGAATATAATATAAAATACCGTGTAAAGGATACAATCTTTTCAGCGTATTATTACACACGTTGACGCGGTAAAATATTTGGTTTAATTAAAAAAATAATAAAAATTAAGGAGTGTTTTAAAAGATAATTATATTTTTATAAAAATAAATATCATAACAACAATCCCATGTAGCAATAAAAAACCAAATTTTTTTAAAATTAGCAAAAATAGTCAAATAGATGGATTGAAATAAAATATAGTTAACTTCCGTAATTATCTCGTCTAACTAGCCAACCTTAACCAAAAACCTCAAAATACTTTTACCTTTAACTTTGAAACTTCCTCTCTTATCTCGTATCTCTTATCTTTTCACTACTCCTAGTCCCCATATTCACACAAACTTAGTCTCTTTGAAAGTAAACGTGATGCAAGAAAAAGGTAGATCATTAAAATTAATATTATTGGCTTCAACTTGAAAAGATGTTTATTATTGATGAGATGAAATTAGGATGAGTTAAGTTAGTATTATTTTGATGTTATGTTTTGGAGTATAAATATATCATATTTACGTTTCATAGTTGTTGAGATGCATTTTAGGATTGATTGAAGTGATTTTGCAATGGGAATAGTAAAAAAACTATCAAAAGTTATAGTTAGACAAGAAAAAAGGGGTTGTAATTTGTATTTCATGGTCAGACCTAACAATAGTCTATGTAAGACCTACACGAACCATGTAGGTCTTACACAAACTGTGGTTAGGTCTGATTGTGGTAGGTCCGACCGTGGAATACGAATTACAACCCTTTTTAATTAACTTCAAAATACATCCCAATAACTATCAAATACGAATCTAACATATTTATACTCTAAAATACGTTCTAACTCCACTTAACTCATCATATATTCATCTCATCAATTACAAACATTTTTTCAAGTTGAAACCAATGATATTAACTAAATGATCTAATTTCTTCTTGCATCGGGTTTTCTTGTTGGGTTTGAGGGATAAACCATGGCATATTTATGATTCAATACACACAAGAGAAGGATTAAAAACATGGCATTCAAAAAAATCTGACCAAGAACACCAAGAATATGCTTTGGCCAAAACATACATAGTGTAAAATCAACTGTTTACCTTTCTTCAAAGTATGTTAATGTAGATTATTGATACTGTCTTTGAAGTAGAGTTTCACAAATGTCAAGCCTCCACAAGAAATTCATCATTTACACACTTAGAGAGAAATGTTAGAGAAGATAGAATAAAAATGAAGAACACACTTTCAAGCAAAAATATTTTGGGGAATTTGTCAAAATAACCTATTTGGAGGAGTGTTTTTGAAAAATAACCATGATCTCATGTTTCTTAATCCACCTAACGATTCCCATGTGAATTCTACCGTTGTTTACATCTTCACTTTAAAATAACTAATAACCGTCTCTCACCTTACGAATGAACTATCTATCAAACTCCTCACTCTTCACTCACGATCTCCTTACGTCTCAACGAACGCCAAAGACGAATCGAGAGTAGAAAAACTGACACCAACGATAGATAAACATAATACTTAAAGTTTTTTTTATAAAAAAATTACACTTATTCATATATGTTGTTGTGGATTGTTTAGACTATGGATACTTAACCATTGTTGATGTTGTTTGGAGTGTATTGTTATGAAAAAAATATGTTTTTAGACTGTTTGGGTAGTAGTTTATAATGGGAATTCAGAGTGTTGCAAATTAGATTTTCTAATGGACGGATCGTCATTTTGCTGAAGAAGACGAATCGAAATGACTGTTAGACCTTTATCTTACAAATAAAGATCTGACAGTCATTTACAAAATGACGGTCAGACAGTCATTTTGAAAAATGATGATCCGATAGTCATTTATAAAGTGACGGTTCGATAGTTATTTATAAAATGACGGTCTGATAGTTATTTATAAAATGAAGGTCCAATAATCATTTGTAAAATGACGGTCTGACAGTCATTTTATAAAATGATGGTGCGACAGTGATTTGTAAAATGACGGTCTGATAGCTATTTTCCAAAATAAAGGTCCAATATTTATTTGTAAAATAAAGGTCTGACAGCCATTTCAATTCATTTTTTTCAGCAAAATAAATGTCCATCTATCAAAAAACTCAATCTGCAATACTCTAAATTCCCACTATAAACTACCACCCGAACAATCTAAGAACACACTTTTTTTACAACAACACACTCCAAATAATATCAACAATGGTTAAGTATCCACATTTCAAGCAATCCATAACAACATCTATGTTATCTATCATAGATGTCAGTTCGTCTACTCTCGATTCGTCATCGACATTCATTGAGACATAAAGAGTTCGTGAGTGAGGAGTTTGATAGAGAGTTCGTGAGGTAAGAGTCCGTTCGTGAGGTGAGAGAGGGTTATTAGTTATTTTAAAGTGAAGATCTAAACGGGGGTCTAAAGGGGAATTCACATGGGAATGGTTAGGCGGATCTAAGGATCATGAGATCATGGTTATTTTTGAAAGACCCCTTCCAAATAGGTTATTTTAGCAAATTCCCCCAAACATTTTTTGCTATTATAAAGTGTTATAATTGGTTTTTCTTATAATTTCAACTTTGCTTATTTAAGGGCTTTAATTATCCCTTGTTTTGCTAATGAGTCATTCACCAAGTTTTCAACTTTACTCATTTAAGGGCTTTCATTATCCCTTATTTTGCAAGTAAGCCTGTTACAAAATTTAATTGTCAAAGTAACGTTATAACTTCATTAAGTTTATACTTTTGATATCTTAACTCTTTAAGATTTCATAATTAACCCTTATAACCAATTTCCTATAATTTTCTTAATGTTTAAGAAATTATATATAGCTTCATCATATTACTTACTAATACTTAATATGATTTTATGTAACGTTTACATTTTATTCCTATATCATCCTACAAAGTGCTAGCCTTGATTTCGAATAATTAATTTTTTATCTTCTTTTCTCTTAGTGTATTAGATTTATGGTGTGACTTTATAGGTTCACCATGGATTAGCCGTGAGTCATTATATCCAGAGAATCAATGACTATGATAAATATCTAGCAATGTGTCATAGCCCTTAAACCATGATGAAGTAATATTCCATAGAACCTTTATGATAATTATACATTTTATTGTAGGTTAAATTCTTCCGTTGATTACTATATCTCAATCGAATCCGGGTTCACGGAATGTCAAAACCCTAACATCGATTTATGAATCATTAATCAATATGTCCGAGACTTGTGATCACAAACTATCTTTCATATGACATCTATTATACTTTAGCCAGAGAATTTATTTTTTTGACATTTATCGACATTTGAATAGAAACTCTAATAATGCTATCAACCTGTCATTAGAGTCAGCAGATCCTATCTTGACCATCATTTGTTTTCGCATATGAACAACATATAACCAATTAAGCTTTAATATACAATATATGATTAGTCTCGTATTTATATACTGTATGAACTATACGCATCTGTATCAGATTCGACCATAATGTCTCAAGTCAAAGGATTATCACGTACACTAGTACAGTTAGGTGATAATTCATTGACTATATGTATTATCATATGAATTATCATCATGCGGTCATGTTCAATAAATAGTTTACTGACTATTAACCCATACTAATGCCTTAGTAACAAGGTTATCATCGTTACTCGTACTAATATCATCTCATGACATTCATCAGAGGTATTCAGTATGCCTACTATACGAGGTCATTGCGCAGTCAACATCGCTTCCGTATGGAACTGTTTTTTTTTTTTTAATTTTTATTTATCAATTAAATGCATAATCTAGAGAATTTATATATATACATTATTTATTAACATAATAAAATAAAGGAAGTAGCTTACGTATATGAATTAAATAACACGTTCTTTTATTATAAATATAAGGTTTAATTACAAGATAAAATAACCTTGAAACCGACAACACGAATGGTTTCTAGAGCATACACTAACATTGCTTTCAAAGAAACTAAGTTCGTGTCAATGTGATGGTTAGGAGCAGAGAAGAGAGAAGAGAAGAAGTCTCAAAGTTGAAGATAAGAACATTTTGGGTTTCTTGCTAAGGTTGGCTAGGTAGATGAGAAAATTATGAAAGTTGACTATATTTTATTTCAACCCTCCATTTAGCTATTTTTGCTTTTTTTCTTTTTTTCTTTTTCAATCAAGCCATAGAAACCAATGGAGTGCTCAAGCTATGGACAATAGCAATAAGTTATCAATATACCAGTTTTATGGTCATAATATGTAAATTTTTTAAAATATAATTATTTTATAATTTTAATTATTTTAAAAAATAAAAAATAATAAAATTTATTAATCACTATTTATATGATAAGATTTTGTTAGCATATGATATACAACAAATTCATACAATTTAATCGATGCATCTAAGTTGATGTACCACTGAACTAGATTATCACGTTATTTATTAAAATACAAAACAATAGTGGAAATAAATTTTGTTTTAGTGATATTTAATTTCTTAAATCTTAAAATATA
>JANLJB010002520.1:5631-22598 GCA_026212285.1 Bursera cuneata | reverse complement strand
GAACTTGTAGATATCAGTTAAAAGCATTATTGGCATGCAATACAACACAAACAAAACAATTAGTCGGCCAAAAGTGTCAGGGGTATTTATGGAACCAAAAGTGCATTGGTTTCAATTTCTACTGAAGGTATAAATCGAAGATTGGCATTGTGCAGAAAATATATAAATAAATAAAAATAAAAAATCATATTTGAAAATTAGAGTCTTACCGAGACCAAAATCTCCGATTTTAATATCATTGCGAGCATCAAAAAAGATATTATTTGGGGTTAAATCCCGATGAATGATTCCTTGTCCATGTATGTGCGCCAAGCCTTCTACAATTTGGCGAAACAGATGCCATGCCAGTTCTTTGTCAAATTGGTTGTATGATTCAAAAACCTGGCGGAGAGTCCTTCAAGCCAAGAGGAAGAACAGAGAGAGAGAACATGATTAAAATGTATAGCGAAAAGGAAACATAAAAAGCTATAAGCACCAGCAAGAATCATTGAGTAAGGTGGAGCTGTGAAACAAGTACATTTACCTATAGGAAATTACCTAATAGTATTTAAACTCTGATATACACAAATTTACTCATGTATAATTCAACACAGTTGAGCAAGAAGAATAACCAAAGTTGCGCCTAAAGAAAATAAAGGGAACCAGTGTTTTACCTGGGACAATATTCCATTTGAATATATAGATATGTCGATTCAAGCTTATTCTCCTGGCCAGGGATATCAGATGAGCATCCAGCTCTGTAGCTAAATGTGGAGCTTGCTGCAGTTTCTGAACCCCAAATGTTGTCCCCATCAGAACCAGCAACTCCTGTTTCAAACCATGCCTGGGAGTTTTTACATACATTAAAATCAAGATAGAGGTATAACTATCAATCAACCTATCTTTTACATATACCCCCACCCTCCTTCCATGTCTAAAATTATGACACAGCTACTGGACCACTATATCAATACAACTTCAAATGGAATATTATGTATCATAATCAGGTATCTTAATAGCATATCAGATTTAATATAAACTTTTTAGATTGTATGAATCAAAAATTGTGAATGGGAGCAGACTCAATAATCACTAAAATATGTGGTCGCAACAAAGGGAAAGAAAGCTCTCACCTGATAGTAACGGACAACATGCTGATGCTGCAAACGAGAAAGTGTTGCTACTTCCCTAAGTACATCACCATATTTGACATACAAACAGATTTTAAAATGATATCCAAAATAAAAGTTTACAAGAATAGTAGGGGAGAGTATGAGAAAGAAAAGGCCAAAACATAAACTAGGTTCATTCAATTTTCGACTGAAAAACTATGGTGTAACTAGTCAGTGAACAGCCAAATCAAATTTAATGATCAAGACTACTGTGGCCACCAAGACAAATGAGTGTATCATAGAACAATAAGGAAGATAATCCAAATGGCTATCTGAGATTGAAAACGAGCACAAAATACTTGCAAAATAAAGTTCCCATGATATGTAATCCGATGGACTACTGGCTTAGCTTTCTTTCTTGTACCTTCGTTTCTAAGCAATAAAACTGCAAAAGCAACAATGGACCAGATGTCCACTACAATGAAACAGAACCCAACTGTCATCTTGTTTAAACTTTATGAAGACAAACAAGTATCTTTGTAATCTAATATTACAAGTACTATTAACATATAGGATGATAGGAATGTCCCAAAGCAAATATAAAATAATTTATTCACAATGTATAACAACATAATTACAACCTCTTACATCATAATAATAAATGGATAGTAACTAGAATTACTGTTCAAATGTTTATATTTTATGGATCAAATGAACAAGTGTCAAAAACAAATTTGTTATGTTACAAGACTTAGTACAGTTTAAGGTGATAAATTTAAATTTTTCCAGATTAATAAATTTACCTCAATATCCGGTCATTAACAGGCAAGCTCTTATCCTTGAGGCGAATTTTTTTCACAGCATACTGCCTTCCATCTAGTTTATTTTTGCATAATACAACATGGCCGAAACCACCATGGCCTGTTGCCATTGTAAAGGAAAACTGTAAGTAGACATAAACACAAGACAACAAGCAAACGACATATTTCATATTTTTTACACATTCTTTTTAAATGATTGGGATTTAATAATAGCATATTTATTATCAATGCTAGATTTTTTTTTTTTTTTTAATAAGAAACTGAAACTATAAAATTGCATTAGACAAAAAAGCTATACAAGAGAGGAAAAGCGGTCCACTAAAGTAGGACTAGCCTGAGAGAACCAAAACCATACAAAAACATAATTCAATCAACCCTATTAAAAAAGTTAACCAAAAACACGTTAAATCAACAAGTATAGCTCAGAACTCCCTGCCAATTTAAATGATTAAAAAAGAAAGAGGTGTCATAAAATTATTTTTCACACAAGAACCGAAAGAGAAGCTAAAAGTCAAACTCTAGTCCACAAAAAGTGGATGCCTTCTTTTGTAGTATCTTCAAACAATCTTCTACTCCTCTTAATCCAAATTACCCAATAAACTGTCATAAAAACACACTTCCATATAACTTCAGCATTTTTGTTTTTTCCAAAAACATCCAAAGAACTTTGTGAAGAAGGATTTGCAGGAGATTGGAATGACCCAAAGCAGACTGAATTAATTTGTGCCAAAAACCTAATGCTAAGGGCAATAAAGAAATTAGTGGCCTATAAACCCTAAACCCTAAACCCTAAACCCTAAACTTTACTCACTACCTTTACACATAACACACAAGGGGAATTCAAATAAAAATTTTGTAGAGGATGAAAATGCAAAAATGGTATAAAAATTTGTGTAAAAAATAAGTTGCCATGATTCTCCCTACGTATAAGTCACCCCACATAATGGTTTCTGTATAAAACTATTAGAACTTCAACCAATAAATATACAAAGAAGTGGTGTCCAAGAAAAGGTAATGATTCAATTTCTAAACATGCAAAAACTTTAATTCAGCAAATTTACTAGTCAACTATTAAGAATATCCATAAAGTGTTATCCAACTATACGACTATCTTTACTTTCAAAGTGACATCTGAACTTTGATAAAATTTTATTATTTCCAGAGAAACTTCAAATAACAGCAATCAATTTATCATACCTGAAAAAATCCACTTAAACATATAATTAAACTATAAGAATATAATATCAAATTAATCTATTCAGTTTTTAATTTTCAGAAATAAATTACAAGATTGAGTAAAGATTGATACCAAGAGGTTGTAGCTCCTCAAAGTCATTGAGATAGCGAGAGCTTGGAAGAGATGCACTGGGCCCTCCAAAATCCAAAGCAGGTTTCCAAAATTGAGATACTCTGGATGAAACCTAGGAAATATTAATAAAAGAAACAAAGTGAAACAATATTTGATCAGTCAAGTGGCAAGAAAGAAAGGTTATAAACAAAGAAAAAGAGTGACAAACCATATGTTGACGGAAAACATGATCAAAGGTTTTGTTAAAAAGTGAAGCTGGTTTAGAAGCAAAATCCCGCACCCATTCTGAAAAGATCTGAACAAATAATTAGAAAGCATAGCTAGTTAATCAAAAATAAGACCAAGAATTTTTAATTAAGCAAACTTTTTTTTTTAAAGAGATTAAGTTACATACACCTAGATTGCATAACTCAGCGGCTATTTGTGGCAAAGCATCAGTCAATGGTCCTTTAGAAGCACAAGCAAGCCGAAGAAGATGAACCTGATGCAAAATAAAGTCAACACTAGCCCATGACTTGGATTAAACTCTACACGTAATAAAATGGTAAGAGAGCATATGAAATGACCATTATAAGATCTTTTTCAACATTTTGAGACGCTTGACCTTGACCTAAGGATGCAGAAGACAATTTGTCTGAAGACTCACTTTCAAGATCACCATCATTGTCATCTGTTCTATGCCCCTGAAGAAAAAATTCCCACAAAGGCATTCAATATGTATAGAGTAGGAATAAAGGTCACCACAAATATAAGCCCTCCCAAGACAACTATATGTATCAAATCAGAGTAACAAAGAAGTTGGCTTCATCACTTCATAAACCACCCTTGGTAATGAGGTATCATAAGTCTCATCTATGCCAATTCGTGATCCATTTGCGGACGGATTTAAAATTTACACCAAAGGTCGACTTAGCTTCATAAATTATTACCAATTTGTTATTGATCTTTCTCTTCACAAATTTGTTTCTCATTCAAGAAAAAGATGGAGGCTACCATATTTAAAAAAATAAAAATTATAAAAAAGAAGAAAACAAAGTTATTATATGTCATTTCCAAGATCAAGTAATTAATCACAAGCTCACATTATAGCAATAATCATCACGAGTTAGGCCCTTTGGCGGAGGGAAGAAAGGTCTTGTTTTGTGGAACTATGCAAGGATGGTTGTTTTCTGGGTGGTTTGGTTAGATATAAACTAGTGGATTTCTTATGATCATTTGGAAGAAAACATTTCCTTGACAAAGTTCAATTTTAGACATCTCTTTGGGCTTCAATGATTTTTAATTTTTGAAGAATTCCCCCATTCTTTCCGAGTTGTTTCTTCCTTGTTTGGGGCACTAGAGGTCGTTTTGGGGTTTTTTCTTGGTTGCTCTAAGGCTCTTTTAGAATGTCCTGATTTGGTTTCTTAGTGATTTAGAGGTGTCTTTTTGTTGTTTTTGTCAATGCTAAAGGAGGTCTTTTTCTTTATTTTGTATATCTTACAATTAAACTCCATAAAATTTTTGTTTCTTATAAAAAAAAAAATATGAGGCAGACTCAATCAAATTTGACCCATCTTTCTTCTACTACTAAACTAAGAACTAGTTTTCTTCATCATCAATTCAATCCCCTTTTACACACCCACATATCAGTATCTACAGAGGAACAAGACTTATATCTCATGCATACGAATTTGATCCAAACTACAAAACAAATTCATGAGTTTTCGAGATCTATGGTGAGCTTTGAACTTGTTTGTGCTCTTTACCGAAAATCCAATTATTTTCATCTTTCCTCTTCCCCTACCTTTTATTTATTTAAAAAAAAAAAAAGTATAACCTAAGATCATGTATGTGTCATAAATTGAAAAGTGAAAACATATAGTTAAACTATTCAAAAGAAAGATCACCTAAGATATAATCGAGATACATCAATCTCAATAAGTGTACAAAAACAATATTTGTATTTAAATCTCATCAAGAATGTTGTTTGCAAAAGGGATATATATATGTTCATCAGAATGGCAGCTACATAACATGACTAATAATAATTGGTTAGTATTACAAGTTGTAAGAGTAACATGCAATATGACAATCTTAGCTCCAGTTTATGCATCCAAACAAACAAAGACAACCAAAATATGCAAAACACTCACCTCATTCTCGCTTTTCATATCATTGTCTACAAATTCCTCCATTCCGGATGTACTTGAATCAGTAGTAGATATGCTCTTATTGTACTCTTCATTCCCTTCTTTAACAGTAACCAATTTGGTAGTGGGGGAAGATATTGGACCTTGCTTATCTTGCACTATCAATGGCTTTACATTCTTATCAATTTTTTCCCCAAGAACCTCACATCCAAGTTTTGAACCATCTGATGTATGGGATTGTACAGAAGAAACTATCCCCCTGTTTTCATCCATTCCAAGACCCCAATGCCATGACTCTCCAAAGCCACTGAAGAGATCTATGAAGCCATGAACAAAAGGTCCCCTAGATGAGCCACTCTTGTTAGTTGATACAGCAATATCCTTAACAAACTGGCTGCTGGTATCTGTTGTTGAACTTAAGACCTTCCAAAACATAATTATAAATCACAATCATGCAACAAAAAAATATAAAAAGGAACAGGAAAAAGACTCTGATCATTGAAATAACCATAGAAAAAATTTTAAATCCTATACATATAATCTGCTCTCATATCAAAAATAGATAAACCGAAACAAAAACTTAAGTTTTGGCTTCAATGTGCTAATCTTAGAAAGATCTTTCCTGCAAACCCCCATCTCCACACAAAATCATCAAACTATTGATCTATCCAATGACTCATCCCGACAGGATCTACTTCAAGGTTCAGTCTACCCAATTTCTATGTGATCCCAAATTGTTTGTTTGTTTTGCTTTGTTTCAAGCTTCTCATGCATCATCATCAACATACAATATAGGCTTCTCATACAATAGGCTATTTCCATCAGAAACAAGTACATGTAAGAATAAACCACTAGTTAAAAAAGAGAATGACTTAGTCCATGATGAATAAAAGTGAAATATAAAGAGAGGCTGCCATAAAGTTGGAAGGAGAAGAGAATAAAAAATGACATAAATGAAGTAAAGTGTGAATAGCATGTAATAATGATACAAGAAGTATCAATCAACTTCAAACAACAAAACAATCAATTTCTAAGCAAAAAGAACTGCTCAAATCAGATGAATGCAATGGATAACTTAGAAATTTAAAACAACAATTGACAGCTATCTGAAACAAGGACAACTATATAACAGCAAAGCTTACAGAGTCATTAGACTGGCCCACTGGAATGATTTCAGACAGGAATTCTTGAGCAGCCTCCACCAAATTGAAAATCATTACCCGTCCTTCTCGAGCATTTGAGTTTGCCTATAACAAAGAAAATTAAAATGAAAGAAAGTTAAATTAGTCACAAATATTAGTTGATGAAAGATAACCACCAATACATAAAACGGTTAACATAAGAAAATTTCGGCTACAAAATTCATGAAGAAGCACATAAAACAAGAAGTCATCCAATACCTGATCTTGAAGGAGATGAAGAAGATCGTCTGCTTTGCTTTTTGTCAAACCTTTCTCAGGAGTAATATGTAGCTTTGGGCACTTGTAAGGGTATCCTGGTAAGCACCTGATAGAAAAATGAACAGAAAAGAATCATAACAAAAATTATGCTTTGAGAATAAGGAAATCACAAAATGCCACAAGACGAACCTCACTATAAGAAATGCAGAAACATCTAGATCTTCAAAACCCATATCCTTCGAGTAAGGCCTGCTCAAATTTGAAAATCAAGCACAAATGAATCAAGGAGAAATAATAGCTCTTGAATGTGTTTGAGGTGACATGAGAATAACGGAACCTAAGCTTGATAATGATTTGAGGAGGAGACCCTGAAACATTGCAGTCTTCTTGAAATATTGCACACCTATAAACACAAGAAATCTTTACTTTAAAAAATAATAATAATAATAATAATACATTAATAAATTTAAAAAGAAGTACGCATCATAATAAAAATACTTCTACAATATCTCAATAATATGTGCAAAAGTAATGTCACCTAAGCAGGATCTTTGAGCAATAAGTACAACCATATCCAGAGTTAAGGCAGAGTTTTTTCTTTCTTCTTTTTGGTTGGGATTCGGAATCGGCAGAGTAATATATATTTCATAGATTATTAGCAAATCTAAATTCCTAAACTAAAAAAGAAATTTCACCAATTTTAAAGAACAAACATAAGAAAAAATAACAAAATGTTCGTGCCAATGCTGGTATTCCAAAGTGTGTTTCTACTCTCTTCCTGTACCCAAATGCAGGAAAAATAAAATAAAATTAATAAATAAGAGCCTTTTTTTTCTTGTTTGTCAAGACAATGGTGTGTTATGTATTAAAAAGAAGCAGAAAACGCTGATCATCTGCTCATCCACTGTCCTACTACTTTTGGAGTGGGATTTTAAGCTTTTAGGAAAGCTAAATTAATCTGGTGGGTGGAATCCTCTTCTTCTACCTATATGCTGTTGGAGAAATTTCAGCTTTCGGAGGCGGGAAATAAGTGTCCGTTTTATGAAGATGTGCGCTGTTGGCTTTATATCGGGTCATTAGGCTTGAAAGCGATAGCAGTTGCATGGGATAAAGTTCAACTTTCGGCATCATGCTAAGAGTACCAATCACCAAGGAGTTCATACTTCATAGACACTCCGCATTTCTTTGTTATCCATAATTAGGAAACAATTATCTTTCTCACGATTCTAGTCGTAATATTCTGCATAATTTTACCAACATTTTGATAGATTTAGATAACATAATCAACGAAAACACAGAATAGCAGTCTCTTCAAAGTTCAATCATTGACAAGTATCCGATCCGAAAAACCAAAAGGTTTTCTCATTTTAATCTTTCAGCAGAATTACTACCCCTTTCATCAGTTTTTCAGTTTCAATTCAAAACCAAGAAATTGTATGACTTACAATGCAGTGATCTCCTCGGAGAGAAGCTCATTATCATCAGCAGTATCAGAACAGTGATCTTTCAGTTGAGCTCTTCCCTTACTTCTCCTCCCACTACCTCCTCCAGCTTTCTTCTTCTTCTTCTGCCCCATTTACATCAAACAACTCTCTTTCTGTCTCTCAATGTGAATACAAGCCAACACAAGTCACACAAGTCCCTCTTGGGACTTTCTTCAAACACCTTAAACGCAACAAAGAGTACGCAGAAACATATTAATCTTGGCAAACCCAAGAAGAAACCCCTTTTCAGTCGTTTATTGACTGACCTTAATTAATGGAAAATAAGCCAGCAATCAAACAAGGAGTGAACAGTGAAGTATTAGAAGAAGAAAACAAAAAAAAATCTATGAGGATGAGGATAAGCTTGAGAAGACTTTGAAAATAAAAATTGATTAAGAATTCAATGTGATTGATTGTTATAGAACAAACTACAAAGATTACGTGGATTAATTTGGAATTAGCTTACTGGAGATTATGGAGCTGGTGGCGCAGCCTGGCGCTGAATATAATATAAAATACCGTGTAAAGGATACAATCTTTTCAGCGTATTATTACACACGTTGACGCGGTAAAATATTTGGTTTAATTAAAAAAATAATAAAAATTAAGGAGTGTTTTAAAAGATAATTATATTTTTGTAAAAATAAATATCATAACAACAATCCCACGTAGCAATAAAAAAACAAATTTTTTTTAAATTAGCAAAAATAGTCAAATAGATGGGTTGAAATAAAATATAGTCAACTTCCATAATTATCTCGTCTAACTAGCCAACCTCGGCCAAAAACTTCAAAATACTCTTACCTTTAACTTTGAAACTTCCTCTCTTATTTCTTATCTTTTCGTTACTCCTAGTCACCATATTAACGTAAACTTAGTCTCTTCGAAAGTAAACCTGATGCAAGAAAAAGGTAGATCATTAAATTTAATATTATTAGCTTCAACTTGAAAAGATGTTTATTATTGATGAGATGAAAATATGATGAGTTAAGTTAGTATTATTTTGATGTTATGTTTTAGAGTATAAATATATCATATTTACGTTTTATAGTTGTTGGGATGCATTTTAGGATTGATTGAAATGATTTTGCAATAGGAATAGTAAAAAAACTGTTAAAAGTTATAGTTAGACAAGAGAAAAGGGGTTGTAATTTGTATTTCATAGTCAGACCTAACAATAGTCTATGTGAGACCTACACGAACCATGTAGGTCTTACACAAACTGTGGTTAGGTCTAATTGTGATAGGTCCGATCGTGGAATATGAATTACAACCCTTTTTAATCAACTTCAAAATACATTCCAACAACTATAAAATACAAATCTAACATATTTATACTCTAAAATACGTTATAACTCCACTTAACTCATCATATATTCATCTCATCAATAACAAACATTTTTTCAAGTTGAAATCAATGATATTAATTGAATGATCTAATTTCTTCTTGCATCGGGTTTGCTTGTTGGGTTTGAGGGATAAACCATGGCATATTTATGGTTCAATACACACAAGAGAAGGATTAAAAACATGGCATTCAAAACAATTTGACCAAGAACACCAAGAATATGCTTTGGCCAAAACATACATGGTGTAAAATCAACTGTTTACCTTTCTTCAAGGTATGTTAATGTAGATTATTGATACTGTCTTTGAAGTAGAGCTTCACAAATGTCAAGCCTCCACAAGAAATTCACCATTTACACACTTAGAGAGAAATGTTAGAGAAGATAAAACAAAAATGAAGAACACACTTTCAAGCAAAAATATTTTGGAGAATTTGTCAAAATAACCTATTTGGAGGAGTGTTTTTGAAAAATAACCATGATCCCATGTTTCTTAATCCACCTAACGATTCCCATGTGAATTATACCCTTGTTTACATCTTCACTTTAAAATAACTAATAACCCTCTCTCACCTCACGAATGGACTCTCTATCAAACTCCTCACTCTTCATTCACGATCTCCTTACGTCTCAACGAACGCCAAAGACGAACCGAGAGTAGAAAAACTGACATCGACGATAGATAACCATGATACTTAAAGTTTTTTTTATAAAAAAATTACACTTATTCATGGATGTTGTTGTGGATTGTTTAGACTGTGGATATTTAACCATTGTTGATGTTGTTTGGAGTGTATTGTTATGAAAAAAATGTGTTTTTAGACTGTTTGGGTAGTAGTTTATAATGAGAATTCAGAGTGTTACAAATTAGATTTTCTAATGGACGGATCGTCATTTTGCTGAAGAAGACTAATCGAAATGACTGTTAGACCTTTATCTTACAAATAAAGATCTGATAGTCATTTGTAAAATGACTGTCCGACAGTCATTTTGAAAAATGATGGTCCGATAGTCATTTATAAAGTGACGGTTCGACAGTTATTTACAAAATGACAGTTCAATAGTTATTTGTAAAATGAAAGTCCAATAATCATTTGTAAAATGATGGTCTGACGGTCATTTTATAAAATGATGGTGCGACAGTGATTTGTAAAATGACGGTCTGACAGCTATTTTCCAAAATGAAAGTTCGATATTTGTTTGTAAAATAAAAGTCTGACAGTCATTTCAATTCATCTTTTTCAATAAAATAAATGTCCGTCTATCAAAAAACTCAATCTGCAATACTCTGAATTCCCACTATAAACTACCACCCGAACAATTTAAGAACACACTTTTTTCACAACAACACACTCCAAATAATGTCAACAATGGTTAAGTATCCACATTTCAAGCAATCCATAATAATATCTATGTTTATCATAGATGTCAGTTCGTCTACTCTCAATTCGTCGTCGATATTCGTTGAGACGTAAAGAGTTCGTTAGTGAGGAGTTTGATAGAGAGTTCGTGAGGTGAGAGTCTGTTCGTGAGGTGAGAGAGGGTTATTAGTTATTTTAAAGTGAAGATCTAAACGGGGGTTTAAAGGGGAATTCACATGGGAATGGTTAGGTGGATTAAGGATCATGGGATCATGGTTATTTTTGAAAGACCCCCTCCAAATAGGTTATTTTAGTAAATTCCCCCAAACATTTTTTGCTATTATAAAGTGTTATAATTGGTTTTTCTTACAATTTCAACTTTGTTTATTTAAGGGCTTTAATTATCCCTTGTTTTGCTAATGAGTCCTTCACCAAGTTTTCAACTTTGCTCATTTAAGGGCTTTCATTATCCCTTATTTTGCAAGCAAGCATTTTACAAATTTTAATTGTCAAAGTAACATTATAACTTCATTAAGTTTATACTTTTGATATCTTAACTCTTTAAGATTTCATAATTAACCCTTATAACCAATTTCCTGTAATTTTCTTGATGTTTAAGAAATTATCTATAGCTTCATCATATTACTTACTAATACTTAATATAATTTTATGTAACGTTTATATTTCATTCCTATATCATCCTACAAAGTGCTAGCCTTGATTTCGTATAATTAATTTTTTATCTTCTTTTCTCTTAGCATATTAGGTTTATGGTGTGACCTTGTAGGTTCACCATGGGTTAGCCGTGAGTCATTATATCCAGATAATCAATGACTATGGTAAATATCTAGCAATGTGTCATAGCCCTTAAACCATGATGAAATAATATTCCATAGAACTTTTATGATAATTATACATTTTGTTGTAGGTTAAATTCTTCCGTTGTTTACTATATCTCAACTGAATCCGGGTTCACGGAATGTCAAAACCGTAATATCAATTTATGAATCGTTACTCAATATGTTCGAGACTTGTGATCACGAACTATCTTTCATATGAGATCTATTATACTTTAGCCAGAGAATTTATTTTTTTGACATTTATCGACATTTGAATAGAAACTCTAATAATGCTATCAACCTATCATTAGAGTCAGCGGTTCCTATCTTGACTATTATTCGTTTCCGCATATGAACAACGTATAACCAATTAAGCTTTAATATACAAGACATGATTAGTCTCGTATTTATATATTGTATAAACCATACGCATCCGTATCATATTCAACCATGATGTCTAAAGTCAAATGATTATCATGTACACTAGTACAGTTAGGTGATAATTCATTGACTATATGTATTACCATATGAATTATCGTCATGCGGTCATATTCAATAAATAGTTCCTGACTATTAACCCGTACTAATGCCTTAGTAACAAGACTATCATCGTTACTCGTACTAATATCATCTCATGACATTAATCAGAGGTATTCAGTATGCTTACTATACGAGGTCATTGTGCGGTCAACATCACTTCCATAGGAAATTATTTTTTTTTAATTTTTATTTATCAATTAAATGCATCATCTAGACAATTTATATATATATATATTATTTATTAACATAATAAAATAAAGGAAGCAGCTTACGTATATAAATTAAATAACACGTTCTTTTATTATAACTATAAGGTTTAATTACAAGATAAAATAACCTTGAAACTGACAACACGAATAGTTTCTATAGCATACACTAACATTGCTTTCAAAGAAGCTGAGTTCATGTGAGTGTAATGGTTAGGAGCAGAGAAGAGAGAAGAGAAGAAGTCTCAAAGTTAAAGATAAGAACATTTTGGGTTTCTTGCTAAGGTTGACTAGGTAGATGAGAAAATTATGAAAGTTGACTATATTTTCTTTCAAACCCCTCCATTTAGCTATTTTTGCTAATTTTCTTTTTTTATTTTTTAAATCAAGCCATAGAAACCAACGGAGTGCTCAAGCTATGGACAATAGCAATAAGTTATCAATATACCAGTTTTATGATCATAATATGTAAATTTTTTAAAATATAATTATTTTAAAAAATAATAAATAATAAAATTTATTAATAACTATTTATATGATAAGATTTTGTTAGTATATGATATACAACAAATTCATACAATTTAATCGATGCATCTAAGTTGATGTACCACTGAACTAGATTATCACATTATTTATTAAAATACAAAACAATAGTGGAAATAAATTTTGTTTTAGTGATATTTAATTTCTTAAATCTTAAAATATAAATAATTGTTTCAACACAAATCTTAATATAGTTTAGTTGAATTGACTTGACCCATGTCAGAAACAAAATTTATTTGATTGATATATATCTTAGATGATGTTATAATGTTTTATAGTTTTTTTTGTACAAATTAACTGAAATAATTAATTATTTTTTAAAATTTTAGGTAAAAATAACCAAATTTAATAGTAACTTGTCATTCCCCTTAAAAGATTATTTACCATGTTATCTTTTTTTATTTTAAATTATTACTATTAAAATATATCCCTTATTTCATATATTAATAACATTATTACGTTATCTCGTAAGCCCTTCCTAAGAATTTGTTAGTACCCCTTATTTTTAATACATTACTATTCCCTCCCTTCTTTAAAAGAACATTATTTTTATATATTATCTTTTATTATTTTAAATTATTGTTATATTAAACATTGATTAGCCTACCTATTTTAACTCTAAGAACATACATAACATTTTTTCTTTATTCTAGATAATATAATTAAAAAACATAGATTACAATTTATAATCATATGAGTTTCTCTTATATTTTAGTTTTATTGATTTATTTCATAAATCATATTTTAAATTATTATTTTTAATTTTACTTTAATATAAATGATATTTTTCTCTTTATTTTTCTTACTGTATTTTGTAATTAATCAATTCGGTTTGACCAAAACAATATAAATTTGAATAATTATTAATAACCATAAATGAATAATTTGGTAACTCTTTTTATAGATAATTTTTGATAAATTATATATTATATTTACTCCATGTTTTTCTCTTTAATTTTGATTTATTTGTAATATTAGACTAAAAAATAATAAACATGTTAAAAAAACAAGAGTTTTCCTTGAAACTTTTTTTATTCATTTGTAGTCTTTTTGGATTAAAAAAATACATATTAGAAAATAATATTTCTGAAACAATTATGGAAAGATATTAAAGAAAATTAACTTTTGGGTTTAAATTATATATTCTTTTATATATGTGTACTCTTCTTTTATTTTTTTAATATATTTCCTTGTAACATCAATGTTTATAAGAAAAAAATTATACATATATTAAAATATTTATGGTACCCTCGACACTATTGTCTAGTATGATTTAACATATTATATTATATACTTAGATTCATATTGGACTATTACAAGACTATGTAACATAATGCATATAGTTGAACATGACTTTGAGAACATTATATTATATAGTCTAGCTTATTAGATTGTTGTATAATGCAGTCTAGAATAACTTGGCATCTTAGACCATATAATTAAGTAATAACTCAACACTTTCTTTTTATATACTGAGAGGGTTTGAACCTTAAACCTGCGAGGGAGCACAACTCAAAATTTAAGGTCTCTACCATTAAGTTATACTATTAGGGTTACCATATACTATGCCATAGTTACAAACTAAAAAAAATAACGTTGAAATCTATTATAGTGTTGAGATCACAACTTATTATTAAAACAAATTAATTTCATTAATTATTTTTTTATTTTGTTTTAACATTATTCATTTTAAAAAATTATTAATTTTTTTTTTATAATTTTTAAAAAATAATCAAATATTAGATCATTTCAAATAAAGAAAGACAAATATATTTTATTAGATCATTTCTGAACGAATAAAGATAAGATTGTAAAACAAATATATTGATATTGACTTTTATTAATGATTTTTCTCAAACCATTTTCATCTTTGTGTTCGTAAATGATTTCATAAAATCTGCTAATAAAGATATCTTTGATTTCTTTGAAAAAAAAATTAACGATTTTATAAGAAATAACCAAATTGAAGGATTATTTTAAAAAATAGCAACAGTAATATACCTAGTCAAACCATTAGTCCATTGACCATAACCCCTAGGTCTTTAAGGGTCAATAATTAATTATTCATGGCATTTAAGATCGAATTTATATTTAATTTTCTAAATATAGAAACGTAACTTGACGATTAACCAATTATTCAGATAAGAATATAAAATCTTTTAATAATTCGATAAAGTACTAATAGATTGTTTCGATATTTAGTAATATTTGACGAACGTTTAGTAAGATGTCAACTATTAAGTTAATTTGTTAGATAACTAGACCCTTGGTTAAACAATATATTAAAAAAAAATATTGGTGATAAAAATACAAAACGGGCTCCAAAATTTGCGTATTTTTTCTTATTTTCTCAATAACATTTTCAAAAGTCCTCTTAAATGACTAAATTCTTAAAAATCCCCTTCTTTATTTCTATTTTAAAAATCCTACCTCAACTTTTCAAAACATTCCAAACTATCCATAAATTCTCCATTTGTTCTTACTTACCTTTGTTGAGTTCGTCTTCAACTTCAGCTCAGACGCCAAATCACATCCCATCCATGGTTTCTCCGATTACAACTCATCAACAACAATCCAGAACCTAACGGTAATTTGTAATTTCGCTTAATCTTCTCATTGTTCTGTATTCCAAATTCGCTTAATCAACCACTTAATAATCTCCACAAAATTTTTTTCTTCTCTTTGCTTTCGATTATTCCATTTCTGCTTAATTTCAGAACAATATACACTCACACTGTTCCTTAAATGCGCCGTTAAGTTACCGGGAACGGCACTGTAACTGGATCTCAATTTAATGCTTTTAGATTCTTGAATTCTTATTATTTTGAGTTAGTGAAGAAGCTGCTTGTTCAGACTTGTTTTGTTTGTTATTGTTGAATTCGTTGCAATTATAGTTAAGCTAGCAATACAATTTAAATGATAATTTTGCTCTTTAGTTGCTGAGAATTGAGCTGTTGTTGTTGTTTTCTTTTAATAGATTTGCTCTTATACATTTTGATTGCTTTATTTTATGGAATTTTTTTTATATAAATTTTTTATGTACTTTTTGTTTCAGATTTGGGTATATATTAGTGAAGGAGTTGATAGAAGTCTAGACAGGGAAGAGATTGAGATCTGAAGCTCTAAATTGAAAATGGAATCAGAAAATGGAGAGGAGGCCGCCATGTCGGCTTTTCTCCCTCTGGCTTCTGCCTCTCAGCAACCTTATGTCTCTGAGCTTCTATCGTTTACTCTTGATCGGCTTCATAAGGTACAGAGCTTCTCAGTTTGTTGTTTAGTAGCTTAGTTTCGTGTAGTTTGTGTAATAAATTTAATTTTTTATTGGAAGGAACCGGAGCTGCTTCGGGTAGATGCAGAGAGGATTCAGAGGCAAATGCAAGAGGTGGCTGTGGGGAATTACCGGGCATTTATTGCTGCGGCTGATGCATTGCTTGCAATTCAAGAGGAAGTCTCTTCTATTGATAAGCATCTTGAATCTCTGGTAATTGCTATTTGTGATTTTTTTTCTATATGTGTTTTATGCAATTTTTTTTTTTTTTTGCTTTGATTTTGTCTCGGTTATTGCGTTATGGTTTTGAAGTTCTTTTCAATCTTGAAGTAGGACTTTGGATCACACTTTATGAATGAATGACAGAATGAGTTCAATTTGGGTTTAGACCACTCTTGGTGTGTGCACAGATTAACTTCTAAGAAAATTTAAAGAGGAAGTAATAAAGCATTGCTTTTTATGAAAAGTGTGCTATAAGAAAGGTGTAACACAAGCATGTTTTACACAAGGTAAAACACAGACTCATTGTAAGACGATGTTCACAATTGGAAAAAGAAGTACTTTAATTTTAATACAGTCAATTTGTATGTCCTATACCACCCAAAAAAAAAAAAAAAAAAAAGAAAAAAT
>JANLJB010002519.1:4998-28872 GCA_026212285.1 Bursera cuneata | reverse complement strand
GCTCACCGAACAGTTCGTTGACCGAAGAAGATGTTCAGAAGTTTATTGCTAACCAGGTAATAAGACGCAATAAAAGTAATACCTGATTCTCTGTGGCATCCAACTGTGTTTCTGTTGTAAAGTGATCTTCACCTTATCAAATTATAGTCTTTAATTCATTAAGTTTCCTTTCATTTTTTGCTATATTTTCCAGAATTGTAATGCTTGATCCATAATCAAATACTCAGCTTTCTTCTCTCTGTTGCAGGTTGCACCTTTTAAAAGATTGAGAAGGGTGACATTCATAAACAGTGTTCCAAAGTCAGCTTCAGGAAAAATTCTTAGGAGAGAACTCATTGAGAAAGTAAGATCCAAAATATGAGTTGTGAAATGTGGGCATCGAATTTAGTTTATTTAGAAGAGCATTGCTTGTTTATGCCTTAAAATAACATGTTCTGTAATTTTCATTTTCTTGCAATAAAGGTGGATGGAGTGCCTTATTTTTAAAATTTTCCAGTTAATTGATTTCATCTTCAACTAATAACGAGAAAAGTACTTGTATATGTTTCAATTTTATCTGAATTAAGGCAACGATGAAGTCAATCACAAGAAATTTAAAGTGTTTTGTCATAGGATTCATGGCTGGGAGTCGTGAAAATATTTTTTCGGTGGAGGGGTCCAACCAGTTGCCATAATTCTTCAGCTTTATCTTAAAATTTGACATATATTCAGAAGTAGAGTTTTATAGTGCTTTAAGAATATGGTCATCAAAAGCCTTGAACATTAAACACAAAAGTGCATTTATGAATTATAATGATTAAATATATCATGGTCTACATACAGGCAAAAGGTTGTTTTGTTTCATTGAAGGGCCAGTGCCACCCACTGTGAATCGAAAAGCCCACCTCGAAGACAACTCGGGGGTTAACTTTAAACTAAAGAAATGTTTATGTTCTTATGTAAATAATAAAAATGGAGTAAAGGTTTATTTTGCAAGAAATCAAAATATAAGAGGGAAAGGACGACTGAGACTTTTTTCTTTTTAAATCATACCTAGAGGGACTTTCTTCTTAAGAAACTCCTGTATAAATTTCTTAATTAATACAAGGTCTTCACTCTTTAAAATCTTTTAGATCAAGTCGTTACATTCAATGTCATAAAAGTGCGAGAACGGGTCATAATCACATATGAACTTTCAAGAAATTTCTAAAATATATGCATATATTCATAGATTTGAAAAATAAATAAAAAATGATTAATAGTGACATTAATTTAAAGCTATTTGTTTATTGCATTTTAATGGTTAAAAAGTCTCATTCAAATTCATTCAATTACAAAAAATTAATATTAGTGTCACAAATTTAATTAAAAATAACTTGACCCATAACAAGATAATAGAAGATAAGACTTTCATAGAGTAAATATAGTTTCTCTTGAATAAAATAAATGAAAATATCACAACGAAATTGTTTTTTATATTAATTTAACCACAACTCATTAGCAAAAGATTCAGATCAATGTAGTGACCAATAGAAGTGATTAAGTAAATGATTAATCATCACTAAGTAACTAGCTGGATCTTAAAAACTGAAGCACTGGTGACTACAACTCCTTGTTCGGCATTTTTTAACCTTGTTTATATACAACAGTGGAAAAAAAAAATGTATGAGTTTGTAAGACAACAGCGAAAAAGATTATAATTTATTATTTTGACACTTTTGATCAACTTAATATTTTACAAATATGTGTTAGAACCGTTTTGACCCAATTTATGCTTTCACAAAAGGTTTAACTTACCTATTAACTATATCAGTTCTTATGTTGATACAGTGAATGTAAGTCACAATTGTTTTAGAAAATACTTTGGTTCCAGGAAGAATGACCTCAACCATTTAAGTCTACATATTTATATAACATGCACATACCCATCAGTTATTTAGCATAAGTAATTAGGGCA
Source organism: Bursera cuneata (assembly GCA_026212285.1). Taxonomy (NCBI): domain Eukaryota; kingdom Viridiplantae; phylum Streptophyta; class Magnoliopsida; order Sapindales; family Burseraceae; genus Bursera; species Bursera cuneata. The sequence goes on along the minus strand of JANLJB010002519.1, from coordinate 26,936 downwards.
GCTTTCGCAGGTTTATAGAATGAAATTTGATAGAAAGTTATTTGGAAAGTGTTGCCCTAGTGCCACACAAATAAAGCTTCTAAATATGTATTCTCTTCTAGTTATTACAAGCCTCTTCAACATGGTTAAGAAAGCCTGGAAATCTTTATATACATTTATCTATAACAAACTTCAAGCACCTATAACTTCGGAGGTAACTTTTGATCTAAAAAATTGTTGGAAATCTAGCTATTTCGAAGCAGAAGAAACAACCATATATTGTCACAGACACTTGCCATGCTCCAATTAATGCCTATGTAATCGAGTTGTATCATTTACACTAACAATATCTTAGGATGGGAAGCTGTCTCCTATGCATATGATTGACTGTATGTCGATGACAATCGATAGTAATATACCTCATCTTTATTTTTCTGTGAAATTTTTATTTATTAGTTTACAGTGAATCATATGATCAAAATTTTCCAAGATCATGTTAACTGAGCCTTAAATGTGTACAAGAAATTAAGCTCATCCAAAGTTGAAATTCGAATTACTAGGACGGATGAGAAACTATTATAAGAAGATTAGTACTACTCTTCCTAGAAGCATAATCCTAAATTTGGTTACAAATGCTGAGCCAAATAATGTGGTTATCACATCATTTCACTATCCATTCAATGAATGCGACATTAATTAACACATCATTTATGATGAAATTTGGGATAAATTTTTAAGAAGAACAATATTAGTAGAATCATTTTATATCTATAACTAATTTCTACAATTTAATTCATAAAACTTGACGCGATAAAAAGTTATTGGATTAATGATTACCACTATTTATTAAAATATATATTTTTTATTTTCACCTATTTATAAATTCACTTGGTTGAGTTTTAAAAATTGATTGTAGATGTACTATTATTCTTCTTATTAATACGTTGCCAGGCTGAGTATGCTTAAAATATGGTGATAAATGATAGAAGAGACTTCATTAATATTACCTTGACAAGCCTAAATATGTCATGGATTTCCTCATCAGTTTCATTAATATTACCTTGACAAGCCTAAATGTGTCATGGATTTCCTCATCAGTTTATAATAATTTAGAAAAGCTGCAAGCAACACACACCTCCGATAATCCTTCAAACGAAATCAAACCTGTTAAAAACAGTGAGTCATACCTAGTTATATAGTATATACTTACGCTGATACCCAGAAATGAATAACAATTATTCTATTTTGATTTCCTTTAGGAGTAATAGATCAAGTCAAGCCCAAGGATAAAATCCAGTCAAACAGCTGTGACCTGACCAGCTCTCCCAAGTAATAACTTTTACCTGTGTTTCTTGTGATAACTGAATGAAAAACATTTATGGCAAACGTCCCAATGCACTGATCCCCTGCAAACCTGCACAACTGGACGTCCAACTCTTGCTCCGCCCTTTCTCTCACACATATGCTGCCAATTAAATGCTAGGCTTTCCTGCATAACTTTTTGACAAATCTACTTAAAGATCTAATCTCACCTAGAGGGAGGTGACTAGATGAATCAATTTGCAGAATCAAACTTAAACAAACTATCAAGAACACATTAATCATAATTATTAGGAAAATATACAAGATCAACTTCAAAAGAACATTTTATTATCACCCAATCAGCAATAAAATTGAAGAGATAATACAAAATCAACTAGTCATCATCCAACATGAAACAAAAGCAATAAAATCATCAACAAAAGCATTTGTTGTCGAAGGGAAGCCTCAACAAGAGGAAAAACCCTCCAGATTATGGGTCGCCACCAAGAATCAATCCACTATGAGAAGAAAAACTTACAACTGATGGTTCACTCTCGTATAAAATATTTGTAGACTCTCACACAACAATTGTACAGAATGCAAAACGCTTCAGACAACTCCAAATTCAGCTTCTACCTCTGAACTTCGATAGAACCAAGCTAAGACTAGACCCTCAAGTTTGTTGATGCATGGATTCAACATCCAGACACACTAGATTTGGTATTGGATGTTTGATGTGGTTGATAATCGGGTACACATAGCTCAATAAGCTTAAAAATCCACTCACATTCGGTTAAAGTGTTTAACATAGAATCTCACTCATATCCATTTTTTAAATGAAAGATCTAAGCTCAAATGACAATGTATAAGGAGTAACAATCAACTTAAAAGCTAGAATATACCATAGATCTAAGAAATCCTAAGCTTAATAGCTCATCCTACCAAGAAACCTACTTGTCAAAAATTTTGGAAAAGATGAACAATAAATAGTTGCAGGTGTAGAGAGAGAGGGAATCAAAGATGATTCTATCGAAGGATTTTTTAAATTTAAACCCTTACCCATTTCTCTGATCTCTCTTGAAAACCCAGATGAAGAAAAACCCGTTTTAGTGTGTAAAATGAAAGATATTGTAAAAACTAAAAAAAAACAATAGCTTTATATAGTGTCACGTTATGCCATGTTTCGCTCAAGCGTCAGACAGGTAAGATTTGGTAGTGGCTAACTTCGATCTTCCGTAGTTTTCAGAATTGACACATTATCACTCATACTCACCTTATCCATACTTAAAACCCATTACAACTCAATAAACACAAAATACAATTAATAACTCAATTTTTGGCACAAGATTACCCAACGCAAAAACAACTTAACATTTTTTGAGAGACCGAGTTGTGGTACAAAATTATAGTAAGCCACTAGCAAAAAAGCAACTTGTGTGGTACTAGCATCCAGCTATTATATATATATATATACCCATAATGTATGCACGTATATTCTAAGTTCATTTCTTTCCTAACCAAGTTGATATTTGAGTATTCACTTTACAGAAAACCAAGATCCAAGCGCGGGCTAATTATATTATGTTGCCCTAAGTTACAGAGACGAATATATGCTCCCCGGTTCTCAACGTGCAGTATCTCAGTATGCGTCACTTTCCGGTCTACTAAGCATATTTATCTATCAGATTAAGAAATCTTTCAAGAGCATAATCAACATCTAGCTTTTTCACACATATATGTAGTGCTGCTGTCTTTTTCGAATGATTAAAGAGAAGAACTAGCGTTTGATAAGCATATTCGCATTTAAGCACTTAGCTCAAACTAGTATTAATTCCGCTTTCTGAATAATAATTAAGGGAAAATGATCCATGGATCTAGACCCTAATTGTTTCCTACGTACTTAGATGCAAAGTACCCTTGTCAGCTGATGCGGTCATGTTAAAATTTGGCCCTAAAAGTACAGTTCTTGCAAATGTTGGCTATAGAAGCACGCTTAAATATACAAAAAAGTTAAGAAACAGTGTGTACGCGGAGAAAGAATCTTAATATATACCTTTAAAAGCCCTATAATGCGGAAGAAGTAGTAATACCCTCTATCAGGCCGCTTCTATATCGATCGATCTGTGCATGGTTCAAGGAAATCTTGAAACCCTTTTGAAGAAAATTTGTATGCCTGCAAAAGAAATATAAATCTTTACTATCTGACCACACGCATAAACAAAAACAAAGAATCAAAAAAGAGAAAAGCAAAATTCATGTATAAAATATATACAGGAACACAAAAAGAAAAAAAAGACGTACAAGTTGTTGATGGTATCACGCACTCAAACACAGAGAGGGAATAGTAAACAAATGATTGTTTTTGTATATGTATCACAAACTGCGAGTCCAAATAACCAAAATGGCATTCATCTGCAGCTCCACCTGCACCTTGTTGCTTAATTATCGTTCTGACCTTTACTGTTTCAAGCTAAGACCTTTTTTTTTCTTTTTCTTTTTTGGAATTGTGAAGGCTTTTTTGCGCTTTGGTTTTTGAATCAGAAGTTCAGAATCCAAATAAACATGAAGAGATGCAGGTGCAAATGCAGATAAAGGCTACATCCTGGCGTGCCGTACAGATATTTCAGCCGCTCCATCGCCAAATCTAGCAGAGAGCGAGCTAGTTGGCTAAAAAAAAAAAAATTTTCTCTTTCTTGGTAAACAATTTCAAGCTTAGGCCGAGCTAGCTGGCAACTCTTTGACGACTGACGACTTCCAAAGTGTTAGGGAAGACTGAAGAGCGAAGAGAGCTCAACATTTTATAAAGAGGAGAAGAGAGAAGATAGGGTTTGTGTGTTGTGTTTCGACGATAAAATAATAATATTGAGAGAGAAAGACGATATATGGTTGTTCATTTGTCTCTGTTGGTAAACCCGGGGCCATGGTGTGAGGCCACGTGATGGAAAGGCACCTAGCACGTGGGATTTGGAGAAAGAGCAAATGGAAGGGAGACACGCGTCATGAGACACCTAACAATCCACCTGAAATGACTGTTTAACCGCGTTAAAATGGTACATGCTAGAATGGTAATCTTGAACAAAAGACGTTTGGGTTCAGAGAATCAGACTTTTTAGTGTTACTGAGTTCTTTATCAGTCACTCTAAGCGAAACTCCCAGCTGGGCTGTCAGTGGGACCTCCCTTTTCTTTGTCTCCGCCTCAATCTCTGTCTCCTCTGACATTGAGACACCCATGCTCCTGTATCTGTAACTCTACCTTAGTCTAACCCTTGTTTGTTTAACTCGTCTTTATCTTGAACAAAATATGTTAGTGTTAATTTTATATTAAGATGTTTAGAGATTTAAAAAATTTTCGGCAACATACACATGTTGATGTGACAATTCAAGGACAACTTTCATGTGCAAGGATGCTAAATAGAAGACTTTCTCTAAGGTTATGTTTCAAAAACTCAGTCTTCCCTCGAGCGATGACACCCATGGGATGCCCACAAACTGCATATATACTGATGCAATGTCTCAAAATTAGACCAATAACTATACGTGCAACCGGCGAAGATGCTATGTAAAAGGCTTTCTCAAGGTCTTGTTCTAAAAACTCAATCTTTCTTATATAAAAGGCTTTCTCAACCATGTATCTCACAATTGGACGGACAATTGCATGTGCAGTCGCTGCAATAAGAGAGTCTATGTATAGTTATCCATCACGTTTAGTGCTAACCATATGGGCTTCACCTGCATGCCGACGTCTTGCTTGCAACTTGAATTCACTGGCTGGGAAATAGTTATAATAAAGACAGCGTATTCTTAGTTCTTACTAATTTGATTAAGTGTTACCAACTTAATCTTGACTAGTACAAATATCGTGACAAATTACCCTTATCACATCATTGTATTTGAAAAGCTTGGTGATAGAAATTCAATTCGACAGTATTGCACATAATTCAAAACAAGAATATCATGAAGTGCTTATCAACATCCAACGGTGAACGTACCTCTCAAATAATTTTCGTAGAAGGCAGAGCTACCTTGCTAGGTCATGATCAATATATGTTAGGTCATGATCAATATATGTCATATCATCACAATGCTGACTTCTGACAAGATGAACATGGCCGAATATCGTCCAAAAATATTATCTCGAAATCCATATCTTCAGTACTAAGAAGAACATTATATATGTAGAAGCATATATATATATATATATAAGAGAAATTTACTGTAACTTTTAGATAAATTTTAAACAAATTTTTATCTTCAAACTTTTATTAAATTAATATTTACCCTATAAATTTTCGTGAGATAAATATCATTTAAAAAAAAAAAAACGATGTTAATTGTTTGCCCCACAGGCTCACTCCATTTCTCACCCACTCAAGCATCCGATTAGCCCTTTCATTTGTGTTACATTATCTCATGATATTTGTCTAACCGTGCCGACAAACTTCTACCTTGCGACCGATAAACTTTGTAACTCAGCTGTTACTGACCCGTAACATTCATAGTTAAATCATAATAATACCCACATTAATATAATTGAAATAGATTAGACGTGAAGATGTCAATTGTCATTAGACTCCAAATTTTAACCCAATTCGATCACGTGAGTCTACATATAAATGGATCGATATCGATTCCTATCATATGACTTCACATGAACGCAATACTTTAGTCATTTTCAGATTCGCCAGGGGAAGAATTAAAAGAGATAAGAGAGAAAGATTAATTAGTTTAATTGGATAGAGAGCTTATCAAATTATTTAGCACTTCACGGTCAACAATCGTGCATCATTATTATTATATATGCCTGGCCACCTGGGCATTTCAAATATGTAATTGGGCCGACAAGGCTTCAAGGGGGCCATTGGCGGAATCATATTGGACACAAAGAACCCCACAAATTGGAGGGCAAAACTTCTTCATTGAAGTTCATATATTTGTCTTCGTTGATCTGCCCAAAATGGGCCCTAGGCCGTGAAGCCTAAAAACATAAAACAGCTGGCCCACATTGTTGTTTGAGTTGAGACCCACACGTCCTTGAGAAACCTCGTTTGTACTGTGTGTGTGTGTGTATTGTTTTCATACCAAGAGAGACTTTTCAAAATACTATACTATTGTTACTATAATTATTCTAATTCAATTATAAATGTTAGAAAAAATGAATTAATTATAGAATTGTCCTAACTTTAGAAATTGACCCAATTATTGTTTTTTTAATAAAATATATTTCCAACAATTTTTTTAATTACCCTAATTTATGATTTACACTTCTTTTAAGCTAGATGGAGATAGACAATTTTTAAAATAGCTCAAGTTTGTCTATAACTTAGAACCGCTCTTTATTTATTTTTATTTCTTTTAGTAATACTTGAGTCGTGTTACTTTTCCACCACCCATTTCCTTTAAAAAAAAAAAAAAAATTTATCTATTAAATAATTATAATTTCATCCTTCAAATGAAATTACAGTAATTTAAATATGAACTAACATAATTAGGGAAATTGGATAGTAGGGGTTTGCATATGAAGTGGGCTGGGAAAGGCCGATTRACTTTTGGGCTTGAGAAAACATAGTATAGAGATAGAGCAATCAAAGAAACTCTCAATAGTAACCTTTTTGCACAACACTTTAATTACTTCGAACATTACACAGATTCTTTGCCAAGTTAATGAATAATGACGGTGTTTATAGGAAAGAATATGGAAATTAGGAGTAGGATTTAATTCATTAAAAGCACATGCACGTTCAGGCAACAAGGTCGGTCTGGTTGAAATTAACCTGAGAAATCGAATCAGAGATAGATACATCAAAATCTTCTCTACATATATCAAGGTATACTAGTATTTCTTATATATGAAAATCTTATGGGCCGACACTGACTAGCTAGGCACAATGAAGATGATGACAATCTTCTCCTACGTTCGATTGTCCCCCATCCATCAAAGTCTTCCATGTCGAGTGACAAAGTCAATATGTAAATAGCTGGCTCTTTCAATTGTCTACAAAAGATGATATCTATCCAAGTCCAGATGTCGAGAAATAATTGTGGGGAAACTTAACGCCATCTTCTATGTGATAATGATGAGAATATTGACTTGTAATCTCTTGGAACATCACATCGATTTATCAATTACAAATTCAGAGATGTGACTCCAAAGAAATTTCTTGTGAAGAAAAACGAAATTAAGTATGATTGCCCTGGAAAAATGGCCCCTGACCAAGTAGGTAATTGACTTGTTGGAGAATGCTTGTGTAATTAATTTCATATCTGCAAATTGTAGCCACTAGCGTAGATATCTGTCTTTCTTTCTCTTCTTATTTAATATTAAAAGTGAGGAGCAGCTATATAATTATTACACGTACAGGTCCTATGTCCACTGTTTCAAACCATAAATTCGTTTCAACACAACCCTGATTCCTGAACATGAGAAGAGAAGAGACGAGAAGTTATGACTCTGACACTATTAAATAAATAAGGAAATAATTAATTTCCAATCTTTCTCCCCCACAGCGCCTGCAGCATAAGAAGAGAGGCTCACTGTCGTTCAACATACATAAATTCAACGACCCCAACAATAATTTACCCCTGTAAAGACAATTTTGTTGGAAAGACCAGTGGTCATTACTGCCCTTTTGAATACAATGATCTAATCAAATACTAATTAATAAATAATTCATATATATATGACAATTTAATGGTCTGGTTTTTACTTCCTGGGAAAAATGGAGGCCAGGCAGGAGAAAATAATAGTGTAAACTGAACTGTTAATTCGTTAGAATAGTCGCTGAAGAAAATCTTGGATATAGTAGATGTATGTACATCCGTTTAATTATTGGGAGTGTGTAATATTAATCTGTTTAATTGTGGGACACCATATTAGTGTATTACAGACTCCCCATATTTGAATGGATGTACATATATTCGATATATACTAAATTTTCTTTAATTAATATATAATCAACATGCGCCTGTTGAAGCAACAATTTAATGATCAGGTTAATTTTTACTTGCTGGGAAAAATGGGGGCCAGGCAGCAGAAGAAAAAAATGGTGTAAACTGAAATGATAATTAGTTGGATAATTGTTGACTGCTAATTGGATTATGGAAAGTTGGTGCTTGGCTTGTCCTATTTTCAAATCCTGACTTTTCTCTTTATTAATTTGGCTGTAAAGGTGAGAACTGATCTATGCATGACCTTAACCTTCCAAAGAGGAAAAATAAAACAAGAGAAACAATGGTGGAAGCTAATAGTCCTGAGACGCTCATTATAATGCTGCTTTCTAATTCACTTTCCGGAGTCTATTGTTCTGACTTTTCTTCCTTTTGCGGTGTTGCGTGCGATGAAAAAGGCAAATAAAGATTGATAAAGAGTGAAGTCTTGACTATGAACTTTGGAAAATAATACTAATAATTGTCCTAAAAGCTCCTTTAATTGCTTTAGCTTTAACGCCTTGCACAACAAGGTGTTCATATGCACCTCAAATCTACAATTTAACGTTGAATAAATCCTCATAAACTATCACAAACGAATGAATATAACAAGCCTAGCTATGAGGCATCGTTTCTAGCAGGTCATGATCACAACATTGACAATTGCTTATTTGACTTGCCATATATCGTGTACGAAGAGCTCTCAAAAGAAACTTGAACAAGGATATAGATCAATCATGATCGCTCCAAGAAATTACTGCTTTACAGTGGCCAATAAAAATTATTTCGAATATCTGCTCTCTGGGTCTCCATCAATATAGCATTATTGAGTTTAGTTCACTATTACTAGTCACAAAACCTGACATTCAGAAGATGTTAAATATCAAAACCTGAACATAGTCTCTTGCTGTCAAATATTATGCTTTATATTAATTATTATCGACAAGTGGTATTGAGTCAAATCCTAATTGCAAAGAGTTGTGTTGATATTATTGTTACAGGATTAATATCATATAATTAAGATGGATCAACTGATAACCTTCAGTGTTGATCCTTTTGAATCCAAAAAGAGGCGACATTTGCCAAGAAAGCTATCAACTCTTTTTATTGATTAATGGGTGTGAATTATGTTGATAGGAAAGAAACCTGTAAGCTTTTCTGAATCTGAAAAAGAGAGAATCAAAGCAAATATATGGGACCGAGACCAAGCGAAGTTGGCCCAGACTTGCAGGCCCTTTTGCTTTCTTTGCCAAATTGCTTTATTTGCTTGTGTTTACTTTTGCCTTCTTCGGCCAAAAACCAACCTGCTCCATTGATTGATCATATGTGCGAGATCATAATGAATTTATGCCTCTTCACACATATGTGTTGAGAGATATTTGTCAAATAAAAAATTCCAAGTTTTTTGTTTTCTGAAATCTATTTTGGAAATCAGTTTAATAATAAAAGAAACAAGAGATTCCTTCTTCCTTCACACCAAACAGAAATGATTTGTCTTTATTTGAAACATTTTATAAAAGCTAGGAGTTTGTGACTTGACTTGAAACAATCATTATCAACCATTACCATTACCATATAATGTATGCATGTTCTACCTTGGGAACATACTTTTTCTTTATCATTATACTACATATTCAGATACCCTTTCACCAATTAATTAATTAATTCAAAATAGGTAACAAGATTTTCCAAACTTACAAAAAAAAAAAAAACCAAGCATTTATTTTACCATTTTTCTATTACGAGAACTAATCATAATTAGATTAAGTTAAGTAGAATTTGTAGATAAACATGGTTTGGATAAGTCAAAAGCATAGAAAAGAATCTTGGGACATATGTTTTCACTACTCAAAATTATCTTTATCAATGAAGCACTTGGTTTGGTTTGCATCAAAATAAGACATGTTTTTTTGTTTCTTTAAAACACTTTTTCGCATACCCTTATCGATCTTCACATGCTATTCAGCTCATGCAATCATCACATCTAAAGATAAAAAAAGGATTCCACCCAACCTTTACATCACATGCAATTCGATTCCACCTATTTTCTTTTCACTCAAAAAAAGAATTATATGAATTAATCTTAATTATACACTTGAATTATCTTCTATATTATATAATTATTTGTGAAATTATGAAAAACAACCAAAATAAATGAGATAATTTAAAAAAAAATATCGCAAACATAGTATATATATATATATATATATTTTCAATTTATAACACTTAGTTAACACATTTTGGATTATCGAGTTTTCGATTTTTAGTATGAAAAAAAATTACATGTCTCTAAATTGCGGAATATTCATTACTAAAGTAAATGAGGTAAGAGGAGTACCTACGAGCCAACGAGTTGGTGGGTAGGTAGGTAGGTAAGATAGAATATTCTTCTCTTAATTTATGAAAATATTTAATTTTTTAACCGAGACGTGTCACCTTCTCATTGACCGTGTAAAGAAAATTTGGAATTACTAACACGGAAGATAAGCCTTGTTAACGAGCAAAAACAAAATGTTTTTGAAAAGTGTTTCTGTTGTCGCCTTTTCCCACCCTTTGTGGAACGTTCCAGTTTGTTTCACGAAGGCAGCAAAGAAGATATACCATACAACAACATGGTATAAACATATTGGAGGAATATGGTGGCGATAGTATAGTGGCGGCATGTGGCATAGTCATGATTAGGCATCATGTACATGCATGATGCGTACGAGTGACATCATGAATTTGCACGTCCTCATTTTCTTTAAAGGTCAGTATGCACGTGCGCACTAAACGACTCGTTATTCGTTAATGCAGAGTCGTTTCGTCCATCGTGTGCAGTGCAGGTGGTGCAGCTGGCTGGCTGCAGCCCTCTTCCCTACCTCTGCACTCTGCTCTCAAGTTACAAAAAAAGGCTAATATAGTTCCCCATTTTAATCAATCATTTAATTAGGGTTTAATCAGATTTTATTCGCTCGATGTGGGCATAATCACCCCTTTAATTGAGTAACTTGACCGAATTAATGAGGGTTATTTACTCTGATCATTTAAGTTAGATTTACAAAAAAACTTAACAGTAATCTTTTACTAATTTAATAATTACCTTCCAAAAATTTAATGATCATCAAATAATTTTTAACAAAAAAATATTAAACAAATAATTAGATTCCTTCAAATAATATGTATCAACCCATCTACATTTTAATAAAATTACTTATTTCATATTTTTTATTAAAATTTATTTAACTGTTGTTAAGTTTCTTAGGGATAAATATTAATTTATTAAAATATTGAAGATAAATATTTTTGTTAAATCTAACTGGGGGTCAAGTAAATACCCCAATTAATGAGTATATTATTTAAATTATGCCACGCCAAAACACTTTGGCTTGGGAAGGAAGGGGCACCACCAAACGACAGAGAATTGGAGAGGAATGGCAAGATTGGAATAAAGGAGAAAAGAACGACAAAAGAGTAAGGAAAAAACATATAAAAATGTAGCAGAGTGTAGAGAGAGAAAAGGTGATTTAGACAGAAGCAATTCTGTCCTGTACTGGAGTTTAATCTCCACTAAAGGCACCACTAACCGAGCAAGGAAGGCAGCAACAGCACCAGGCGGCCTGCACCTTGGTACGTTCCAGGAAATGCAACAGCATCCACCTCAAAAACGACAAGCAATAACACTGCAACGCGAAAAGCCTCACTAGCAAACTGCTCTGCAGTTTCATACACCTAATAAGGACACCAAGAGATAAAGTTAAGCGTGTTTCGCAGGTTGCATACTCGCATAAATTTTTTTCTATTTATTTTTCTCTTGTAGGTCCCAATCCATCACCCAAAGTCTTTTTTTCTTATTTTCTAATCTTTGGTGGGTCTCCCTTCTCCATTGTCCGCTATATGGTTTGCAGTAACTCGTATATGCTATTAGATTCTCATTCATTATCAATTTTGTCTTTGTAAATTATACATTGTAAAGCCCACAATCATTGTATATTCTTGACAATGTTATCAGATCCATAAGCATAATATTAACTTTATGCTATCATGAGATCAAAGTGCGCAATGCCCTGCTCTGCTCATCCTCATCCTGCTTCAGCTTGCAAGTTGTCAAGGGGATGTGAGGTTGAGGGATTATTGATTAATTAATTTGGTGTCCAGAAAAAGAACCCATTTGCATTAATTAATTTGCTTTCTAATTGTTCATACTTTTTATTCAAATTTGATGTTAGACTGTTCTTCTATTTTTGAAACTCCTGACTGTATACTGTGAATACCTATCTCCACATTGATTGTAAGAGAAGTGTGCATTATTTGATTTGACATCATCAAATTATGTTTCAACAAATGTAGTATTAAAGCAACAAACAAGTTATGCTGCTATTGCTATCAAACCCTTTGACAGAAGTAGTGAAATTTAAAAAATTGAATGGAGATAAAGATGGCGACGGGATATTATATGGTGATAATAGAAATGGGTAAGCATCAAATGCTATAGCAATCATATGTATATATATGTTTAAAACACATCGAGATAGGTGAGAGGAGTAGGTGTAGACAGATTTTTATTAGGTTATCACCAGAATCTTGCAGATCATAAAACGCATTCAATATTTTGATTTTTTAACTCTTGTAAGCATCAAAGCATTCTCTCTGGGATTTTGAACGTAAGCAAACTGTGAAATTGAATAAGATTGATGAGATCCGTCCACATCGAAGTGGTTACACACTTACACTCAGGCCACAACCCCAACTGCAACCCCAACTGCGATCCCAACTGCCCAAATCTAGTTTCTTCTTAGTTAACCAGTCTCATTCATATGAAGCTTAAAAAATAAAACAGTAGTTCATGTTAGATATGGGATTTGGAATACAGAAAGCGCAGAATAACACTAGCAATCATTCATATTAAGATTAAAAGTACAAAAACAAGAGATTAAGAGCACAGTAACCCAAAATTTCCCACCGACTCTGTAATCATTATTTACAATTTTCAACTAAAGTCACTACTCAACCTAGATTAATATTTTGCTCACTTTGAACTCACTCACTCCCTCACTCACATGATAGAACAAGCATTTGGGTTCTCATCACTGAATATCTGGGGTGCATGCACCTGTCCATATCCAGGATACCCATTTGGATAACCAGGTCCATACGCGTATATTGGGTTTGGAAATGGATATCCATAACCCGATCCCGGAAAGCCCACCATCTGCTCCATTCTGTTGCCCTCCATTTTCACAACACCACCACCACCGTCGCCGCCGCCGCCGCCGCCTTCTTTCTCACCATCTCCACCGCCATCCCCACCACCACCACCACCTTTCTTCTTCTTTTTCCCACCACCACCAACATTGTTATCACCGCCGTTGGATTCCTTCTCCTCTTTCTTAGGTGGCACAATCTCAACTGGCCTCTTCAGTCTCTCCTTCAAGGCCTCAGTCAACGCCTTAACATCCATGGTTCCGTTGACAGTTACCAACCCCTTCTGCATGTCCACTGACTTGTCTAGCACCCCTGTAAGTAAATTAATTTATAAGTAAATAAAACAACAACGACAACATAAAGCGACATATAAACGACACCGTACTGTAACGGTACGGAAACCCAGGGAGACGATAAATTGATCAATTGATAAATCTCACTTCATTTCACTCAACTCACCTTTGGTTTTGGCAACAGTCTTCTTAATCTTGTCGATGCAACCCTGGCAGTGCAGCTCCAGCTTCAAAACCGCCGTCGTGACCGGAGGCTGTAACCAACCGTATATATATATTTTTTAATAGAGTAGAAACTAAATTAATTAAAATGATGAATAAATAATTATGGGTTGAAGAAAGGACAGAAGTGAAGGAACCAACCTCTTTGGTCTTCTTGTCATCTGCGGTTTTGTCTTTAGATTGATTATTTTCTGGTTTCGGGGTATTTTCCTTCTCTTTCTTGGGCTGGGGAGAGATTAGTTCGACCTTTTTCTTGGTTTTTTCATGGAGTTTGTCCCGGATCTTGGATGGATCCACTGCTCCAACTATGGTCAGTTTGTTTGAGGCTGCCTCTGCTTTCACTCCCTCCACACCTTAATCAAACCAAACCAATCCAAACAAAACAATATTAATTACTTTTATTTATACGAAAACAATGTTGGAGATGTAAAAAAAATACCTTCAAGAGAGCCAACATATTTGCTGATTTTGGAGGCGCAGCCCTCGCAATGCATATCAACTTTCAAGACAACAGTAATCGGACTCTTCTCGTCCTTCTTCTTCTCTCCGTCTCCTCCCTCCTTCTTCTTCTCGCCGCCTTCATTCTTGTTGTCGTCATGGTTGCCGCCGTCGTTGGTGTTTCCGTTGTTCTGGTTGTTCTTCTTCTTCTGCAACAAGGAAAAACCATAAATTAAAAAACCTATTTCTCAGTAAAATAAAAGAAAGCAAATAACGAATTGAGGGGTGTGACCGAGTTGACTCACCTTGGCCATTGTTGTGAATCGAGTAGTGGTTACTGACGAGTCGATATCGGAGAGAGGAACCTAACAACGAGGTGGTATATATACAGCAGGAGAGGAAAGAGAGAGGCTGTTACAATTTGGATGATGATGATAGATGATGGTGGTATGATGCATGGATGATGTTATGTCATGTATGTGACGATGTTTTCAAAAACTGATAAAAATAATAGTGATGTGATGGAAATTACTTGGTTAACACTCAACTGATATAAATTGAGACGTGCGCGCGTGTTGTGCCCGTCCTAACCGGCCGATCGTGTGTACGGATGCGAGATAACGGTTTACTGTTACTTGGCGGCTGGTGTTTTCCGGTACTACAACATTGCCAATTAAATCAAATTTATCGAGAAATTATGAGAAATGAAGACGTGTTTTAAAAAATAATCAAGTCTCAGATTTTTTTTTATAATTTTTTTTAATCAAACTCAAGTGAATAATAATTATCTTTCTTATATATAATATTTCTTTTTTTTTTTTCGTCTATTTAATGAGTCAGATAACTTTTTAATGATTGTTATGAAAAATATAACAATTAATTAGAGTTAGGAAAAAATGTCAGTTGAGAATCCTAATTATATCATATTTAACCTTTTGAGACAAGTAAAAAAAATGATAATCAATTATAGTTAGGAAAAGACTTCACTGTAAAATCTTAGTTATATATTATTTACCTTTTTAGTCAAGTAGAAGAAATTATAGTTAGATTCTATTTACAAATAAAAAAAGACTTTAATTTAATATTTAATTAAAAAAATATTAGTATATAAAAGATTATGATTCTTATATAATACAAAGAATTCAAAATTGTTCCTGAAATTAATAGAAGAGAACACATGAACACTATATAAAGAGATATTAATTCTCTAATTGAGAATATCTTTTTTTTTTTAAAAAAAAATTAAGATGTTTTTTCATCGTAAATTAGAATTGAGGTATCAGTTTATTCTTGAAAAATCTTTGCAATCTTATTTTATAAATATTATTTGTCATTATCCCGTGGACGTAAATATATTTTCAAACCACGTAAATCTTATGTCTTACCATTATTATTGTGATTAATGATTCGGGTTAATTGTTCAAATTAGTTGTTTTGATTATTCGTAGACTGTAATTAGTATTTTCTATATTAGATTGTGCGAGGATTTTTTCAACAAGTATTTAATAATTTTTTGTAATTGTGTGATGAGTTATCCAATAACTTTATGTTGATGACCTCTAGGTTAAAAAGTGTCAGAAAAGCATAGGGTGGATTTATATATTATATATGGAGGGATGTTCTGGTCATTAGATTAAGAATAATTAGGTAAATCAAATAAGTTTGGTTATTTTTCAAAAGACCCCTAATTCGGGGTTATTTCTCACAATTTCCCAAATTTATTAAGTAGAATACGAAATACATGATTTTACAGAATTCCTGTCTTATACTAGACAATATTCGAAATAATTAAGTTTATCATTGTCCAAAAGGAATCCTTGAAATTCTAATCATAAAGACTAAATATTATATGAGATTGAATATGATAGAAAATTGGGGAACTAAAAAAATAAATTAAATTGAGAAAACTTATTAGAAAAATTTTATATTAAAAATTTAGATTTCATAACCTGTCCGACGAACAAATAATTATTATTATTATTTTTTTTTTGCTACTGGACACTAACAATTGAATGTTGATCATTAGCGTTCCATAATAAAAATAATGAAGCCTTAGATTCTCGATTAGGGTTATGATATCTCGATTTTTAACACTT
Organism: Bursera cuneata; assembly: GCA_026212285.1. Lineage (NCBI taxonomy): Eukaryota > Viridiplantae > Streptophyta > Magnoliopsida > Sapindales > Burseraceae > Bursera > Bursera cuneata. The sequence goes on along the minus strand of JANLJB010002519.1, from coordinate 10,498 downwards.
ATATTAGTATTAAAACATATATTTAGTTTTGGTTATTTTTTATAATTCTTCTATTATATTATAGTTCATCAAATATGAGATTATGAAATTATTAATCCAATGCAAAACCTTAACTGAAAAGCATGGATGATGGTGCAAAGGGAACCATGAATGAAATTAAATTTCATTGCCTAATACGATCTAAATCATATAATTAGGATATAAATGTATAATTAATATTTTAGTTAGAGAATTAATATTCAAGATATAATTATTTACTTAGCAACCTAACAAAATATATGTAATATTTAACAAATAATTTAAATTCGTATTAAAAACACTTAATTATTGGTGACATTATTGTGATCTGTAATTAGACAATAGTGTAATCTTCGTCCTGAAATCCGAAAACGAAACAGAGAGATGACCTGCAAAAGGATACGCTGGTCTGGTTGACTGTTGGAGGCCCAAATTATTGGCACTTTGCAGGAGTTGCTTAGCCTGCCCCAATCCAGAAGTCCACATAAGTTCACAATTGGGAATTTGGGGCTGACTACTCAAAACAAAGTTCAGACCCACTATTTCACAGCATGTTTGAAATTTTGTCCTTCTTCTACTGCATAATTACAGCTGTGAGAGGTTATTAAAATAAGAGTTCTCATCAAGGATTAAAAATAAATTAATTAATTAAAATATAATTCTTGTTATCATTATTTAAAATTCTTTAACATATTTATGTACATATTAGTACAGTATTCAAGTAATTCTTGTGGAGATTCAATTATAAATTTACGGAGTAAATAATGTACTATATGGTCGAGTGAACATGCCACTAAGTGTTTTCTGTCTAAAATCTAGAATATTCAAAGATTAAATAATTGTAAGTTAAAATTTAAATTTAAATTCTTCACATAAATCTGTAGTTATTTATTTATTGTAATCTAATGGTTATGAGGAAGTAAAAAAAAATAAAAAATTTAAAAGGTAGATTGTTGACCTTGTAAGAAAATCATCAGCACAACAAACTCAAACCTTCAAAACTTTCCAACAAAAAGGAACACTTGGAAGATAATTTAACATTAAATTAGACTGAGTGTGGACCTGTAGTTTTGAGGGCCGAAGGCAATGCATGTGCATCGTTAAGAAATTTCTCAGCAGCAGCATACCACCTTTTGTCTTGTCCTCAATTGCCACCACAGCCAAAGGTATCCTGCACAAACAGAAAGATAACGAATCACTCTCTTCTGGCCTGTCTGCCGGTAACCACAGAGAAGTCTGGTACCTTCTGAGAGCATCAAGGATGGAGTTTGTCTTATCCTCCAACTCCTTCCTATGGTCGGCCAAGGCCATTTAATCTACATACCATCATGGCTGACAATTCCCTGACGCCGCTGTCGAAAAGGTTTCATCCAAATTATACACAGAAATAAAAGAAACTCTAGGTGACAATTAAACAAAGTAATTGCTCCTCTTGTATGTACCGATAATTGGATTTTCCAGGGGTTTGGTTAATGTTGAGACAGATCCCATTACTATTGAAATTAATCCGGAAACTCTCCACAAAACTTACTGGAAAGCTCCCTTGCAAGGGAAATCTATGTCATTTTCAAATGGATTATAATTAGATAAAACTTACAAGAAGTTAATCAAGTTTACTCTACTCCAATATTTGATGCCAGTGTAATGCATCCTTGAAGCTTTTTGTACAACAAACAAACAAAAGAGAAATCCCTATCCTATCTGAAGGCAGATTTCAATTGGTAGTGCAGGAACAGAAGCACGAGTTGGTAACTTATATAATCTTTCGAGAGTGACACTGCCTCCAAATTGTAATCTGTCAAAGTAAATATTATACACGCACAATTTTTATACATTGCTTTTATGTTTTACTATATATTTTAAATACTATGTACATATATATAAAAGATATCAAATACTAATAATTAAAGAAAAATATGCAGCAAGAAAACAAAGAAGGGGTAATTTCGACAGGAAGTACTCTGAGCTGTTGTGGTAATATTGTGCTCTCCCAACTATATCAGTGTTGTAGAACTTACATCCAAGTGACTGCATCCTCTTATAAATTATATAACTGTATTACATGTGACTGCACTGTCTGACAACTAAGGGAAAGAGACAACAAAACATATACATAAATATGAAAAACCAGACGATATATGTCTATAGAGAACTGTGAAAAGAAAACAACTAATGTTGCAGAATGACTTTGTCTTCTAACTGTACAGCTGGTTATCATTACACCATGGATAGAAATTTATTCTCTCTACCAGAAATTTTTATTTACCTTCAACATGTTTATGTCCTACTTAAGATCACGCAGATGATCCTCAGATCAGCCAATGCTCCACTTGGCCCAAAAAAAAAAAGCACATGATAGACACAATATTCATAAGAAAAAGGAAGTTGAACTTTTTAAGTGTTCCCTCCTAAAAAGAAAAATCACAGAAGTATCTGCATCAAGTGCTTTAGGTGTGGCACAAAATCAATGACCAACAGAAAGAGATTGAATTTGTTTTCCATAAACATGCATGACTTTTTGTTTTCCCTTGAATATTCAGAAAAAGGTCTAAACACTCTCCCCCTAATGAATCATAGTTAAAGATGCCTTCATATTGATTGTGACCAAAACATACAATCTATGTAGTGTTGAAAATTCTGGRTTGATACCGACAAAGTAAACTTCGATTAACCCAACTAACCTGATCGAAATTGGTGATATGTAAATAATAAATTATATCACACAAAACGACACAATATTTAACTTGGTTCGGCATCAATAAATATAAAGAAATACAAGAGATCACACACCAAATCTCAATCCCGGAACCCTGAAGTTGCTCAATCTCGGTGTTTATACATCTATTTCTTCTCTCTTCCCAGATCCACGGGAGTGTTAAACCCCTTTATGTCTAATCCTCTCTCATATCTAGATATGATTTTCAACCCGTATATTTATAGATCTAGTAAGGATCTCTTAATAGGAGTGCAATTCTTATTTATACAACTCTATTTTTCTATTCTTTTTATTTTTCTTACGTCCTATAGAAGTCAACTTTAATTAGGAAAGGAGCCAAAATCCCAACATGTAGCATATGAAAATGGATGAAAGTTGCAAAAGATAAGGGTGCCACTATCATAGACGGCCAGCCAAATTTGAAAAATACCTACAGTTCATTTAACTGCCCAAGCCCTACTCAGGAACTCAGCTGAACTGATAAGAAGATGGGAAACTAATCTAACTGCATTATTTTTTTCCTGCGATTGGTGAAAATAATCCATAAGAGTGCAAGTTTTCTGCACTCATTCATCAATCATAAAATTATAATCAAAGTAAAGGCAAGTGATAAAACCTTATTCGATCTTGACAACAATATAGAAAGGTCATTAGTTACGCTAATAACAAAAAGGAATGCTAATCTATAACCTTCTTTTAATCTAGTCATGTCAAATATTTTGCTAACTGATGCACAAAATTTGTCATCTTGATGACCTCATCTTTCTACTGCATTTTCAGGCAACTAAATTTCCAGGTAGCTAACCATTTTAAACCAACAAGTTTAATTTATCACCTGGGTTTACTAGCCTTAAACTTTGATAAGAGTAAGTACAGAGATCTTGCAATGCAAGAAACAAGATCTGCATTTCCATCTCACTCCATCAACACACAAGTTGAAATAATTCTTTCATTCTCTAGCTATTTTCCTCCATATCCATTTTTCTGATAATCATCTCTTGCTACTAATTGTCTACCAACTAAGAATGGAAGTAATATAATATAATGTTCATTGCACTGAATTTGTCGCGAGCATGTTTCCTTCCTATCACTAAATCCATTCCCTTAATTTTTCCCTTGATAACCTTTTAAAATTTTCCTTTTTGTGAAATTTAAGCATATTCTATAAACTATTTTGAGACATCCCAACTGTCAACACATGTTCATGATGAAAACTAAAAATGTACCTAGTTCCTACCCATGATCAAGAAGCCATCCGTCCAATTGCAAAATCCAGGATTTCTGTTGCTATTACATACTACAATTCAAGAATTCCAAAGCTGTTTTCTCAATTCTCTCTCTTATTAACCAGACATATCATCTATTTTCATTTTAATTGAAAAACATATAAATAAATCTTCTATGTTAATTTTGAGACAAAAGTTTTTAAAACAAAACATAAAATTCATATTCAAAAGCAACCTTGCATTGCTGGTCCATGTCATACAAATCATAGACTTCCTTACTCAAATTCTTCAAATCATCTCTTTTGGTAAGTTTTCAAGCTCTAATTGAACATAAAGAGGTAATAACATTAACTAAAGCCAACAACTCTCTTAGTTTACTACCTTGTGTTTTCTTTACTGTTGCAGCACCGTTGCTCCTTCATGCCACAATCGCCAACATTGTCTTCAACTTCCCAATTGAGCGTCACAAGTAGCCGCAGCATTATCTTCTAGATAAGCAAAATTAAAATTTTTCAAAGGTAATTAAAAATCAGTGCAAGAACTAACGACTCTTTACAGTATAATTTTTCAGATCATAAGCAAATTCACAAGAGTGTCCCCATTATCCTATCTCTAAACCTTCACAAAAGCGGCAGAGCTTACGTTGATCGATGCGTACTTGCCAGCTGCAACGCTACGCTCACCAAACCTTCACTTCCGCAACTCACAGCCGTGTCGCTTACCCCGACGTTTCTCATTGTCATTTCCGGTGCCGGAGGATCTACCGCTTCAGCGATTACGTGGTGCATTGTCAGTGGTCTGCATTTAAGAGGGAGAATTTCAGTTAAAAGTTACATATGAAGTTGATTCTTCATTTAACAATCTTAATTTTATTTTAATTTTACTCAATTATCCGCGCATTATTTTTCAAATTGTTTCCTATTTTTATAAATTAAACAAAATCAGGAAAACATTCCTTTTCTGCTTTATTATTATTTTTTTTAAATACTATGATACGAATTCCAAGACACAGTACCAACTTGATATTGGGCATTTACTAAGCATCGGCAAACAAAAAGCTGACGAGTNACGGTGAAAATAAATAAAGTCTCAAACCCACTTTGCGCAGAGCTAGAGATGCCAGTAGCTGGGGCCGGCCTAACCTGGTAGGCTTCAAGCTACAGTATAAATTTGGTATGTGTGTGGGTCTAACATAGATCAGGCGTATGCCTAGGTTTTTAGCTTGCAGGCAGATCTAGCCTGAGTATTACTGTAGTAATTTTTTTTATAAATTAAAAAAATTTTAAAATTAATTCAAAATTTTAAATAATAAACAGTAATAGATATATTCTAGTTTGATCTAAATAGTACAAACTTTAGATCAGGTTCAAACCTTTATTTTTTATCTAAGGCCTAACCTTATAGATCAGGTTCAAACCTTTATTTTTTATCTAAGGCCTAACCGAGGTTAGGCTTGGGCTGACCCAATCTTTTACCACCTCTACATAAAGCTGACATTGTTCCCATATTTCATATTTTACTAAAAATAACAATTAGACGA